>CAJQUW010008742.1:0-110378 GCA_907163375.1 Prostheceraeus crozeri
ACAACATTACACCAACAGCTTCCAAACAGCAAGTATTACCCGGGTCGTCCTCAAATTGTTAGTGGTGAAGATGAACAATTCACGGAATCTTCAACTCTTCCCAAATGGGACTGTACAGATTCTCGGCGCCCTTTCTCATTCATCGGCGCAGTCAATGCGCTTAGAGCTACAAAGACTACTACGTCGGATATGGAAGAGGGAGAGGTGTGTGATGTCGAATCTGACTGTGGACAATATGGTGATCTCTACTCAATTGAGTGACAGTCTATCATTTTTGAAGATTCGTACCAGCAGTTACAGTTTGTGTTATGAACCCGAACTTTTTCCTGCAGCTCTCATTAGTTGTTGGTTACCTGTGCATGTGGCAATCTTTCATAATAGTAAAGTGATCATTACTGGACTAAAATCTCATGTACAAGCAAATATGATCCTAGACTATCTCATTGAGTATGTACGTACCCAGCGGATTGTAAAATAAAAAACAATTTTTCCAACATGATGTTTTTATTTCAAATCATGATAGAACTTACAAATCATTTTTTCATTAGAGGATGGATTACATGAAAAGTTTCGAATAACAGATGCAAATCGAGATACATGTAAACGTCTTAAGATGAAGTACAGTACAAAAGCACCACACGTTGATGAAAGTGGATGTTGTAGTATGCGTTCATTTCGCTGATATTGACGCGTATGTTTTCTCAACCACTGCTGTGTTGGTATATTTGGAGGTTGAGCAAGAGAGTCAACTAGTTCACCACGTCGGTCTTCTCCAATAAAGATCGCTTTCCAATGCTCACCGCCTAAATTTTGTGAATGAGTGTTTAGCACAATAAAGATGGGATAGTGATTTACTGCAGGTGGTAAGGTATCGAGTGAATAGACATTATCGAAAGCTTTCAACGTCGCTTCGTCTGCATTACGCTGCACTTTAGTCTTAATATCGTCAGCAGTCAACCAACTCATTAACGATTATACTGAAGAATCACGTCACGATACTTTGTAATTTCAATATTTGAATTGAAGACTGCATAAACTAATACATTGATCGTCTCAGGTAGTGTTCTTTTGAACGTCAAATCCAAACGAATATTATGAGGCACGTTCGCTTGACGATAGGGTGTACTAATATCGCTGTCAGCAGTCAAATCAAATGCATAAATAGTATATCCACTCTTAAACTCTTTCATAGTCAGTCCGTTGGTGTCATCCGTATTGTAAAAGCCAAAGACATCCATAAAATCAACATAACTGCGCATAAATTGATCCGAAGCAAAATCTGGTTTGTAGGGTGGACCAGGATGATTCACACCATTTACACGTAAAGCAATTTCACTTAACTGATTGTGTTTAAAATTGAAAGGATTCTTCTTTATATTACCATTAAATGCATCATTTTCAACCATTGCCACCATGAGGAGCTTCGGTGCTTCCGATGGAAAGAGGCCATCTTTCATGAAACTCTTTTGATCTTTCGGAATTGTAAAGGTGAGAAGCTTTGTATGCTGAACGGGGTAAATGGCATTTTGGCGGTTAAGGCCTTCAGCGTGCCCTCTAATGACACTTGGATTCGGTACTACTCGACGAATGTAAAGTGCAATATCTTCCACATGAATTCTAAAATTGTCAACTTTAGCAAATGCATTCAGCGCAAATTCAGGCTTATTCAATGTCAGCTTGAGTCGCATGCTGGTATTACACAGTAAAAACTTTGACTGTCTAAAGAAGTCTAAATTCAGCGGACCATATAGCTGACATACTCTACTATCTTTAATCATAGCAGATCGCTTTACAAAGCCACTGTTTGTTTCAACATCAAATTTTCCTGCTTCATCTCTGTACCATCCCATGGCTTCCATATGACTTTTTTGTGCTGACGGATGAAACTGTGATACATGATTGAAATATGATTTATAGGGATAATCGCTTTGACCACCTTCCACCTGCTGCTCTCCAATCGTTAGAGAAACATCACGAAGTAATGTAGTCAATGGTAAATTGTTCAGTCCAACTTTATGTGCATCGTCAATAGCAGTTCCATCTGCTTGCTGAATTCTAAACCTCAAATCAAGCATCGCATAACTCAAATCTATGTAGTCATCACTACCACCAGGAATAACAAATTCAATGGGGCCAGCATTCTCAGCTGTTCGAGGATGATAATCTACAATACTTGAACTAAGAATATCTGTCTGTATGGCTTGTTGATCGAACAAACAAAAACCGGAAGTTTTACACTCCATGATTAGAAGTTATAGCAGCGTCGTCGTTTAGCGCCTGATGAATGATTAGAGCCTTTGCGACGTTTGCGTGAATGCCTTTTGACTGAAGATCGCGCCTTACCAGCTCCGCGATGTTTCCTCCTTCCTTTTTTCATTCGTTTAGGTGATTTCTTTCCTTGAATAACACCAGCAAAGGTCTGCTTCAATGTTTTTAAACCGCGTTCCTTCCCACGATTCAACAAACTGCTCTTAAAACTTCTACCTCTGGAAAGATCACTAGCAACATCACCAGCAAAGCCAACGGCATTACTTAAAACATTTCGTTTTAAAGATCTACCGACATTGGATATGAGAGGTGCTACAACAGATTTCAGTGCACCAAGTATGCTACCTCCACGTTGGCGCCGAGCACCGATGTAAATTTGTCCTCCGCCACTTACATAGGAGGGTCGTGAATAAAATGAGGCAGTTGGATTCATAGCTCAAACCCTAAACATTGTTAGTTACAACTTTGCATGAATCACTGTCGATCACTTAGATGAAAGATGTCGGCACGACGCATCCAAGAGTTCATACTTGAAGGATAACCAGTCCATTTAACAAGACACCATTCTTCACTTTGCCGTTTTTTACATCGAATGATTTTCTCTACCAAATATGTTTCACTTTCAGTGACTACCTCAATCTCATCGCGGTAAAAGCTACCCTCAATTTGTTCATTATCGTAATCTTTCAACTTGTAGGTGGTCGGAGAGTCTTTTTGATTAATCCTTGATACTGTAAATACCTCCTCTGTCCAATTCGGAAGGCACCCTTTAGCAAAAACACTTTTCACTTTTGAGATGCGAACTTTATCACCAATTTTCACATCACTTTTCACATGAGTGCGTTTACGTTGGAATGATTCGCGCACTTTATCTACATTGTCAGCATTTACATCTACTGGTCTGAGTCCAATAGAACGATGGATAGAGTGATTGTAGGCATGGAGTGGATCTTGTAGAACCTTTGTCCAATTTTGTGTTAAGTTGGCAGTAAAATGTCGCCACAAGCGATTTTTTAATGTGCGATTAAAACGTTCAACGAGTGCAGCTTTATAAGCACTCTTTACACTAAACAACTCAATGTCATGCCTCTCAAATAATCTTCTCACATGCTGATTTTCAAACTCTTTTCCTTGATCACTCTGAATTCTTTTTGGAATCCGACCTTCTCGAAAAATTGTTTGGAATGCTTTTGCTACTCCTTTCCCTTCTTTAGTTTTTAAAGGTTGAGCCCACGCATAACGCGAGAAAATATCAATGACGGTTAAAATAAAATTATTGCCCGAGTTATGTTTTGAAATGGAGGCAACATCGCACAAATCTGCTTGCCACTGTTCATCGATGTCATGAACAATATAATGGCGGGTGCGGTACTTCTTTTTCGCTTGTTTGTGGAGTGTATAGGTAGCCTGACCCTTTAACCATCGTTTCACTTGTGATTGTGGAAGACCACTCGCTTTTGATAATTTCTTGATCGATGCAAATCCTGCCGGATGTTTTACATCATAATAGATTGACTTCAAACGTTCATTCGATGACGACTGACTCTTTTTCCTCCTTCTCATCTTTTTGCTTTCTTGCCTTTCTACATTTACAACAACTGCAGCATTTAGCTTTAGCGGTTTTGCGATCGTGTTCACATTGCTTAGGGGTTTCATTGTGAGAGCTGGCGCAGCAAGTGCAAGTGACAACGACATTCACCTCTGGCGGCTCATTACATGGCAAGCAACACATCTGCTTCATATTAATAGTCTGAGAACATGTATTTCCTGGGAGGAGCTGTTTTACGTTTTCCTTTTACTAGTTTTAGTGGCGATGTAGATCTACGTCGAGTTCTTCCTCTTGTTTGCTTAGTGAGTGTGGGAGGGGATGTAGCAGGTGACGCCTTAAACCAATTTGTTGGCATTTTCATCGTCTGAAGCATTGGAGCAGTGGGCACTGTTGAATCAAGTTCTTTCAATGTCTCATTATTCAAAGCAAATTTTGGTACATTATGCTTTTTCAATAGTTTAAGAAAGTATGACCAACCAGGTGGAACATAGCCCTGACGGCGCTTTCTACGTGTCGCATACTGAATCAAGTCTTCATAACGTGAAGCATCAATCACTTTATTTTCATCTGTAATGATTTCTCCTCTATCATTTACATTGAGATGGGGTTCAATACTGTTGAAAAGAGATATGGCATGTGCGCGAGATGCTAAAGGTGTTGCAGTCGATACAGAGTCACGCATCTTATTCTTCAAGTTTTTTAATTGCTCAACAGTTTCCGATTGTAATAATACAGCACGATGTGGATCTTTGATGTGAACATTTTGCTGATATTCTATTTCTTTCCTATACATTTGATTTGCAAGAGGTTGCTTTACTTGCTGCATGGCAGTCAATTGTACATATTCATCCTGAGGAATAACAATCATGCGAGAATAAGAACTCATAGTTTGTAGATAATCATGGAGTTTTCAAAATATCACTTCGAAATCTAAATTCTTCCGGACACTCTTGCGTAAAGTCAATGAATAAGTAACCGTATGGTTTTTCAGTAGCTGCTTGAAAAATTTCAATTAAGGCTTTTGATCCTCTGGGTGCAACTTGTCGCGCTAAAATTTCAAATTGACTTTTATCTCGCGGATTCTTGAAAATAGCATAATAGTGTGTATTCAGGTTTCGTGTACGAGCTTCTTTTCCATCAGGAAACAAATTTTGTGTGATATAGATGATAAAGCACCTTTTATGGTGTGCTGCGCGAGTGAACATATCTGTAACATCTTTTGAATTCTTACTTTCTTTTAATAAATCATCCAATACAACAACATCATTAGACTGAAGTTTATCCACTGCAATAATTCCTTCATGTCGAATAAAGTTGCGACTTTGCAATTCCTGAAACAGCGACGGTTGATAAATACCATAACACCAAATCACTCGATTGATAGGTTCCCTAAACAACTCCCTTCTTTTATCCAATAAATTCAGCGTGAAAACAGTTTTACCTGCATGAGATGGACCTGATACAGTCAGAACTTTATCACATTGAAGTCTGAAATCCATTTTATTACTTTGAGACTCAACATTTGCATAATTTACGCTTAGAGCCAAAGATATTTCCCAATAGGTTACCCACGACAGGAGCTAACATCGGAAGTATTGCTGAAAGGAAACCGACCTTTTGTGTTAGAGTTTTCCTCTTTCTTTGAAGGGTGACTTTAGGATTGGAGATGAAACGCAATTTCGTAGCATATCGCTTAAGTAACTTTCGTTGTTTTGGTGCTAATTTCTTCGTCCTCAACTTTCTCACATGAGAAATAATTTCATGAATGAATTTATCGTTGGCATGTCGTATAGCATTGTATCGCTGATTTGCTTTCATTCGTCGGAGAGCTTGAATGGCTGAAGAAAACTTTTGACTTTTACGTTTCGTCATTTTACGTTTCGCCATTTTTCGTGTTAGTCTTTGCTAAAACCTATCTTTACCACATTTGCATAGGTACTAACTATTGCGACATAAGTGACACTCGAAATGAGCAATATCACAGTGGTTACATTGGCAAAGTTGAATGCAATTACGTATGAAACAGCGTTGACAAAAAGCATGCTTACATCTCTTGAAGATGCGCTTTTCATTTCCATCCTTTCGCTTACATACATCGCAACACATAGTTTCACCGTTACTGATGTCTATAGCAAGTCTTTTTGAAGATATGAATTTGCTAGCCTTTTCTAAATAATAGACGCATGTACAGAAGGAATATACTTCGAGAGTGAGCAGACATAGCTCGAAAACCAGTTGTGCTACAATCAAGTACCACTGCATTTTTAATTTTTGTTTATGGAAAGTTGAATGTGAATATCTGAAATCGCTTCAATCACTAGACTGCTACCATGATGGTTAAATGCGTTAAGACGTTCGGCAATTTTTATCATATGTCTTTTAAAAAATTCTTGGGGGTGATCTACCACTTCCATTGAATAAGAAGCAAAATGGAAAGAGCGACTTTCCACCTCTTGCTTTCCAAAATGACTAAACTTAATTTTCGCAACTAATCGCGCCATGATAATGCTATCAGAGAATGTATTCATTAACTCTAGAAATAGAGTGCTAGCATCATCAACCACTGCTTCGATGTCGGTCTCATCTTTATGAAAATTTATCACATAATCTTGAACAGCTCCTTTTAAACTTTGCCTATGAAAACGTAATGTTCCGCAGTCGTTTGAGAAAGACATGATCGCCCTTTATCTAACCCATCCATTGCATGAAAACAACAACTCTTCTCATAGTAACATTTATTGAATAACGGTAACAAGCATGCATTATAAATCAATGGTTTGAAAGAGATAAAATAGATACAGCTGGTAACTATCATACAGCGAGCAATGATAACCATACAGGACTTTGGCAGTGTTGAGGTAAGGAGGAAAGAAGCATTGGTTATGAACGTAGCTACTACAACGAACAGACAAAATAGGAACACACAAATCCTTAAAACGTTTCGTGACTTCATGATAATGTTGATTCACTCTAGTATCCCAAGGTGGGAGCAAAATATCATCAATGATTAGATTGGGAAATACTTTCCTCTCCTTACCAGGATTAATACAAAAGATGCGTATAACATTGAAAGCAGCTAACCATCGTTTAAAGTCAATAAGAAGAGCACTTTCACAAGAAAAGCCATAGTCTTGCAAATATTTCAGATTAAGTCCATGAATGTGTTTTCTCGCCCATTGATCAACATTGGGATCGCAGTTGGCATGTTGATGATAGACACTAACAATCTGATATGTCCAATTGTTCATAGCAATAGCACTGAGCTCCTGTACAGGTTCACCCTCACAATCCATAAAAATGATGATAGAAACCTAAAACGGAAATTTACACATCTAAGGAAACGTTCTATAACATATTACAAAATGAAGAATTACATCGATGCTTTTCACGACAAAATACACAAATGATATGATGGCAACGAAGAAGTAAAATGTATTACTAATGTCTATTTCTAAGTGTCAGAGTGGCTTTGTATGGGTAAAAATTTGAAAATTTTCCAAAGTGTGGAATTTGATGAAACAAACTTTGGTGAAGGTCCCAGGTCGAAATTCCACACTTTGGAAAATTTTCAAATTTTTACCCATACAAAGTCACTCTGACACACGATTTTTTCAGGTGAGCTCCGACCTAAAATCTTGTAACCCCTCTAACTTTTGAACGGCTGCTCCGATTGACTCGCAACCAAAAATGTGGTCGAGCAGTGTTTCATCCTCTTTCCAATGCAACTCGAACGAACAAAATCCGTCCACTAGAACCAAAGTTAGAACAAAGGGGGGGACGTCAGCGAAAATTTTTTATCTCCGATTGCTTTCAAATTCACCATACAGATGCAGAATTTCACGCTGAATCCGAATCTGGCCTCCGTTTCACCATCCAAGACAACCTAGGCGGTCGCCCATGTCAACCTAGACGGTCGCCCACGTCAACCTAGACGGTCGCCCACGTCCACCAGGCGGTCGGACCCATTCACCCGAGTCTCACACTCTGTCGTTCCAGAGGGGGGGGGGACGTCAGCGACTTGTCTCGGCCAACCTGGACGGCACACCACGACACTGTCGTTCCAGAGGGGGGGGGACTCAGACACGACGGCGGCCATCTTGCGCTATCCAGTATTTGTCACTTGCTTACTACTCAGGTAAATACTGTTTTAATATTGGTAACAAGATGCTACAAAATGGCGATATGTATTTTCTTATATTTGCTGAAACTCTTCCACCTTTAACAGATTTTCTAATATCATTTCTAGCCCATAAATCTATATGAGAATGAATATTTATATTGTCATTTTGTACGCTTTTCATCCAACCGTTAAATGTTAAAGCAGAGGATGTCAAATTAGTAGTTATATCTTCACCAACTAAATCTTGCATAACATTATTATATTTGTAGATACAAAAAGCTAAAGAAAGAATATCGTTAACTAAATATGGTCTCCATTCAATTTCTTTTTCTTTATAATTTTCATGTGTTATGTCTCCAATTTCATAATTTAATTTGCACACATTCGTAGGAATTTTAAAATTCTCACACCATTTAGAAAGACTTGTTTTTACATGTTGATAACTACATTTCATTATAATAGTTTGAAGTGCTAATTTACCTGAAGGTGAATCTTTTTTCATATTGTTTTTAAATCTCAAAGATTTTTGGATGTATCTACTAACACATTCAGTTGTATAAGGATTTTGTAATGAAGCAGTCAATATTCCTCTTGAAGTTTTAAGAGGCGGTTTAGATAATTTAAAATTAGCTTTTATCGGAAAATAGGAATCAAAACCTGATGAATTGTGAGCTATTAAAGTTACACTCGAATAATTAAATTTTCCAAGAGTTTTAAAAAATTGATGGATCGGACATACGTCCTCTGGGTTTCCCCTGATTGGACATTCATCATCCTCAGGTCTCGTAAATATTTTCACACAATTTTGTAGTTTATTAAATTCTAATTCAGTTAAATTATTATACTCATTAATCTGTTTTTTAAGTTTTTTAATTTCATCTTCATCTTTTGATCGTTTAATTTTAATCATATCACTTAACAAACGTGTTTCTAATTCTTTCAATCTTTGTTTCGGTAAACAACATATAAATTTATTAAAATTAATAGCTCCTACAGCATAAGGAATAGGATGAGCTGTTGAACAGTTAGGATCAGGAAAAGTTTCGAGATCCCAAATATATGTTGAACCATAGTCAATTTTTTTCTTTGTTATGATTTTATATGGACGCGTTGTTAGATTTTCATCAGTAACTGTTTTATATATGGGTTTGAAATTATTTTCAATTTCTCTAATAGCTTTTAATTTATGAGATTTATTAATTAAACAATAGTGACCAATTGTTGAACCTGCGTGAAAATAATTGTAATAAACATAATTATGAAAGGTTTCAATTCCTCTAGGATTTAAATGACGATTGGCAGGACTATAATATTGAACACATTCTCCAAAATATTTATTGAATTGAGAAAATTTGCAGTTTGACATTACTCCTGTTCTAGATGTGGCTTTCTCTTTATATAAAAAATTATTAAACATTTCTTTCATCATTTCTCCTTGTTCTTCATTAAAACCTCGTAAAACATTATAACATTTAATAAAACAAAAATCTTCAGAAGGAATATAACAATATTCACCGAAATATTCTTTGATTCTATATTTCATATTAATCCCTGCCCCTCTATGCGATCTTTGTACTAACTTCATTCCAAAATCTTCATATTTAATATTACCTGTAAAAATCCATTCGTTAGCATCGGATTTCTCATCCAGATTCGAAAACCATGTTTCAAATGATTTTTTATTATAGAAGGTTACGTGAAAATTTTGAATTATATTTTCCTGATCTTTAACAACTTTTCCAAGTAAATTAATAATTTTACCATTTGCTAAAAGTTTCCGCATATCATTTACTACATTAATAAAAGATACATATTCATATTTAATTTCATTTGGATTAAATAAATTACATAAATCATCACCAAGTTCATCCTTAATTCTATCATCAAAAAAGATATCACTAATAGGAGTTTCTAATATTTCTTTTGTTCCACGTTTCTGTTTTTTAGTATTACGTCTAATACTACGCCTAGTACGTTTCTGTTTTTTAATACGTTTACTACGTTTACTATGTTTAATTTGTGCATCAAACTCAGCAGTTTGTTTCTTGATTAATTCATCAATCCTAGACGTTTGTCCGAGAGACATTTCACGATTCATATTTTTTAAAAGAAAAAATGAATTTTTACATAGAACCTCGATTCCGTTTTTGCATATACACAGGAATATGTAATTGATGTAATGTTTCTAATTCATGTGCTGTTAAATGTTCTTTCTTAACCAACCACCATAAATTATTATACGCCAAAAATACTCGGAAATTTCTTAAACAAAGTGGAAAGTCTTTTGTTTTAACACACGGTTTAATACCATGTTTTGTTTTATAATCTGTAACGAGCGCTACGTATTTATGATGATAATAAAATCTAGCTTCTTTCTTCGAATTTACAGGATTTGTAGGATGACAATAATCTTTTAAAACTGGTACATGCTCTATCTTATAATCATTCAACATATTTTTTTTTTATTTTTATTAACAAAAAATTTATAAGAAAAAATTATTCGGCCACTCCGTTCGGTCACTCCGTTCGATCACTCCTCGAAAATATTTTCTATAACTCTTTCATGAATTTTTTTATCAATATTAATTGTAATGAAGCCATAATCTTTTGACCAAGCATTGTTACACGATTGTTTAAATTCATCTTTATTTCTTACACATAAATCTCTTAACAAATCACTTAAGTTTCTTGCATTTATTTCAAATAGTATAAATATACTTGCATTCTTTCTAATAACACTTCCGTCTAATGAATACATACTTTATGTTAAATAAAAAACACTACAGTTATTATGTCTACCTCTTGTGAAATAATTTCTCTGAACTGACTGATTTCTATCATTAACACAATCATCAAAAATTACACAATGTTTCATTGTTTTATCTAGTTTACTGGGATCTTGCATATTACCACTATCATCTATTAATTGTATTTTTATATGCTTATTTTTATTAGATTCTACTGACCGATTATTTTTTGTTGCTTCTTCACACCACGAACTTATTTCTTCTTCATCTTCAGAATTTTCATATTCTTTGAATAATGAAGCAATTGCTGTTTTTTTAAGATTATTTTCAAATCCATATTTTAAAAATTGATAGACGGGTTGTTCTGCTGTTGTTGTATAAATTATAAGATTGTTATAATCCAAAAAATTTGGAGTCGTTAAAATTTTAAATAATAGATACGTTTTTCCACAACCTGATCTTCCACAAATAACTGACAAAACTTTATTAGATAAATTTGGATGATGATTAAATTTAGGTTTTTTTTAATTAATGGAGGTAGTTCACTCATTTTTTAATAAAAAAATTTATTTTTATTTTTTTTTATTTTTTGTTTCTAAAGAAGAAGAGAATTAAACTTCTCTAGCTTCGCGTGGGAGTTTATACCTCTCGAACCAAAAGATCTATCATAATCTCTTCACCTCCAAAATTTATTTCTTGTCCTTTTTCATCAGTGATTCTAATGCCAATGTTGTTAATAGTTTTTCTCGTAATAGGAAAATATATTAATGTTTGTGGAATTACATTTAATCTATAACCAATTGGTACAGTAAAAGCTGGAAAACTGAATATTAAATTTGATAATTTACCATTTATATATCCTCCTTCAATAATGTCACAATGTACAACAATTGAATTTATTTCAGTTATTTTTGGAATCTTCTCATCCTAAATGATAACCTTGACTATAGGTTTGTTTATTAAATCCAAATAGCTTTGACAATGATCTATCATGATTAAAATCAACTTGATGATTTTCGTCTAAAGTAAGAGAAAATTTATTAACTGCCGGTTCAACTGCAAAATGTAATTGTTTCTTATCGTTAAATGGTATACCTAAATGTCTCTTAATTTCATTTGATATTGATTCAACTTCGTAAGAACCAGGAAGAAAAGTTAGTACTTTCCACGTTTTGCCTTTATCAGTAGAATATCTAAATTGATTATTCACATCTTTGATAACGTTTTGAATAGTGTTAAATGTAGAGAACTAGTCAATGCAATTTGATAATTTATATTTTGTTCCAAATGTAGAATGGGTTCTAAATTACAAGTGTGTGATGAAGTAGTTGTTATAATTTTTAACGTCGTACTAAATTTTGATGAACCCAAAATCTCTGTTAAATTTTCTAAATGATTATTAATTTTGTCTAAATCTGCTGAACACATTTTTTAGCTAAAATTTTAAATAAATATTTTTTATAAAAAAATTAAAAACAACAACATATTTCAGCTACGGGCGAAGCCCTAGAACATTCGGTTCGTTATACTTGTATAATCCTCTTCATTTAGAATCTTCTTTTCTAACAGTCTTTTCAATATAGCATGAATTTCATTGAAACTAGAATTATGTCCTTCTTTTATTGCAGATATTAAAATATTTAATCTATTTAGTAATTCTTGTTGATCATCTGGTAAAAATATAGTTGTTTCTGTTTTCTGTTTTTCAGATAAACCTTTCCCTACTTTATTTCCCGATGATAATAAATTTTCTAATTGTTTATAACGTCTAAGAGATTTTACTGCACCAACTCTGTCTAACATAGCTTTATATTTTATGAGATCTTCTACAGCATAATTATTCAAATCTGCTACTCTTAAAAGATTAACAAAATTTCTATCTAAATTAAAAGGAGATTTATCTGGTGAAAAAATTAAACCTCGAAAAGGTCGTGGAAATATTTCTTTTTGACCGAGATAAAATCTAGGTATTGTTTTTCCATCTATAAATGAAATAGAATGTTCAAATTGCATAGATTTTGGTAATTTCTTATTAATGTTTGATTCTAGTAATCCATAGTCATCTAATATAGTTTTGTGCTCTGGATCTGTTATATCAATTTGTTTATCATTATTTGTAAGTTCTTTTTCAAGAGTTTTAAATGGTTTCATAGTTTTTTCAAAATCAGTTTTTATTTGCTCGGTTTGCTGCATTTTTTCAAACATATCAGATTGAATACCAGCTTTTATCATTCTATGTTGAAGATGATTTTCTTTCATAATATTTCTTTGTTTTATTAACTCTTCTAATTGTTTTATTCTTTTAAAATTATCAGCTCTAATTTTATCCATTTTTAAAATATAATATTGAATTTTGTGGTAACATTGGAATACAGCAAAAACATTTTACTGAACAAATTATTTTTTTATTGCTTTGTTGTTTGACATCTTTTCGTTTAAAGTTTTCTCTTTTTAAGTTTTGTTTAATAAAGTTTTGCTTAAATTTTCGCTTAAAGTTTTTAGCTCTTCTAAAAAAATTTTATCATTTTCTTCATTAGAAATTTTACCATCACTAGAAATTTTGCCATCCTGTCTATTCTTATCATCAACTTTTTCGGACTGTAATTGAAAGGTTTGATTTACTTCATTAGCTATTTGATCAAATTTTTCAATCTCATCTAACGTAATAACATTATCATCACATACTCTTTGAAAGTAGTAATGTAGTTTATCATAGACTTCTTTAATATGTAAATGCTTAGTTTTTAATGATTTTCGTTTCTTAGTTATTAAAGATTTATCTAACATTGTAACAAGTGAAGTTGCAAAAACACCCGTACCTGTTAAAGCTGTAGCAACTACTGGAATTACTAAAACACCTGAAGATATAACAATTGTTAAAGCACCTAAACTTATTGTTAAGAATATGCCAATTCCTTGTGTTACATTCTTAACTTTAGTCCATCTCTTTCTTAATTTTTTATAATGCTCTAATCTTAATAATAATTGAGATTCTTTATCTTTCATATAGCGTACTCTATCTTTGTGTTTTTCCTTGTTCATTTTTTCAATGTTCATTTTTTCAATGTCCATTAAAGTAGAACTACGTTCATATGATAACGAAGGATATATTCTTGCGGTTTCTTCCACTTTTGTTTCATCCACTTTTGTTTCTTACATTTTTAAAGAAATATTTTTAGTCACATGATATATTTTGAAAACCTGAAAGATGGATAAAATTCATGAATTTGAAATTCTCAACTGTTATGATTTTTTGTGTCCTGGAACGGTCATGATTTAAGCAATGAAAAATGTCATAATCACAAATTTGAGATTCTTAACTTTTATGATTTTCGGTGTCGTGGAACGGTCATGATTTTGGGAGTAAAAATTGTAATTCTCAAATTTGAGATTCTCAACTTTTATGATTTTTCGGTGTCCTGCAACGGTCATGATTTAAGCGGGGGTGAAAATTGTAATTCTCAAATTTTGAGATTTTGAAAAATTTGAAAAATTGGGTATTATTAAAAACGTTTAAATTTTCGGCCTTCGGCCACGTGAAATTTGAAGTCTACCTAAATTTTTGAAATTTTTGAAATTTTGATTTTTTGAAAAACCCGCAAAAGTGTGACATCCGGCGCAAGCGAAGCGAAGCGTCGCGCCGGATGTCACACTATATACTACTGATCTACGTCGTTCTCTTCCTCTTGTTTTCTTAGTAAGTTTGGAAGGAGATGTAGAAGGTGAACTCTTAAACCAATTTCTTGGCATTGTAACACTCCTTATTTTAGGAACAGAATTAACATTTGAAGTAGTACCAACTTCTGAAGTAGAATCAAGTTCTTTCAATGTTTCATTATTCAATGCAAATTTTGGAACATTATGCTTTTTCAATAGTTGAAGAAAATATGGCCAACCATGTGGGACATAACATTGCCGACGTTTTATACGCGTTGCATACTGAATCAAGTCTTCATAACGCGAAGCGCTAATAATTTTATCATCATCTGTAATGATTTCACCTCTATCATTCACATTGAGACATGGTTCAATGCTGTTGAAAAGAGCTATTGCATGTGCACGAGATGCTGAAGGTGTAGCAGACGAAACAGAGTCACGCATCTCATTCTTCAAACTTTTCAATTCTTCAACAGTTTCTGATTGTAATAAAACTGCGCGATATGGATCTTTGATATGTGCATTTTCCTGATAATCTACTTCTTTTTTGTAAATTTGATTTGCTAGAGGTTGCTTTACTTGCTGTAAAGCAGTCAATTGCACATATTCATCTTGGGGGGGGGGACGTCCCAAACATTTTTTCTCTCCGATGGCGGTGGAAATCACCCTACGGATGCAGAATTTGACGCTGAATACGAATCTGGCCTCCGTTTTCCCATCCGATCCTTCGTTTTGACTCTACAGCCATAAACCAACCCACATCACAACACTCTAACCAACCTGGTCGGCCGCCCAAGTCTACACCGACACTCTGAACCGAGGGGGGGGGCGCTGTGTTTAAAGTGGAGGTTTGCTTACTACTGACACATAAACTCATCATCGTTTCAAAACTTTGATGAAGCATTTACTTATGGAGGTTGTGTGGCAACATTCATATACCATGATCGTCGGCATTAGGCCTATTGCATATTACAGTAACTTCTTTATCCATAGTTAGCAACAGCTTGGGAATTGTCTTCAGATAGCTACAGAGGTTGATATAATCAAGCTAAGCCTTTATAGATATTTTAAACCAGTTTGGGCCATCTCGAGTCTCTGGCGTGCCCTTGTAGGGAGAGACGCATCGAGAATTTGCTCGAGACATCTTTGTATTCTATGCCTAAGCGAACTGGCACCCTGCAATGTTTATGATTAAGCTATAAGAGAAAATGCTTGAGATTTGATCTCTCTTTGACTTTGCTTCTGTACATGAGCTAACAAGTCTAATGTTGAGGAAATTGCTACGGCAATAGGCTTCGGTTGGTTTTGTGATGGGAAAGCCATAGACTATAAATAGCAACAGCCATTACAGGCTCATAGAATACACTAAGAATGCAATATTTCAATGAAATTGCTCGTGTTCAGTATTCACCAAACATAAGTTTTAAAGAAATTTGATAGTATTCACCACCATTTACTTCATTTATATTGTTGCTGTATTTTCGGTATTTGATGGATAATGAGATCATGCAAGTGACATTGACAGTAAATTACATGTGGACGCTCATACACTGAGCCTTTCAGTACATTTGCAGATTTTAAGCCCATTTTTTGTCTAATTTCGTGATAAAATATAAGCAGTAAAAAGTGATAAATTTTGAATTGGCGATTGTTTACCGGAAAATATGTGATAAATAATGTATGGTAATCAAAATATTATATCATATGTCGCAAGCTGGAGAAGACAGCAGATTCCGAAAAGTGCTGTGACGAAAACGTTACACCGGCGCTAAATGGATTAAATACGAATTTTCATTTTTCAGTATTTTAGTAGTAATCGGAAAAGGTTTATAAGTAGTCTGTCACCTACAGCACATCATGAGCTGTCAAACGTTTTTGGAATCAAGTCTAAAGGACTTGTAGAAGCAAACTTATAGCCGTTTGAAGATTTCGGCCTACTATCATCAAATGGTCAGTCACACTATACTCACTAACCTATAAGTCTGACTCCTTAGCTGATATCAGCAATGAAAAGTCAGAAGTCCGATATCGGACCTCAAGAGAAACGACTTACCTGTAGTCAGTTTCTCAACTTAGTGAGATTCCTCTCCCGGACTCGTACTTATATATCCTGTGAATATGCAATCGATAAGAGGGGGAGGGGCTAGACATTGGTTATCCAAAATTTGACGCTGATTCCAAATCTGGTCTCAATTTTTTCATCCGATGCTTCGTTCGCCCGCTGCAGCCCAAAACACAAAACTCAACCTCTGACGGCTCTCTAACATGATCAAAAGTCTCAATGTCACTCTCAAAACTCAGCAAAAGGAAGGTAGGGCCAAACAGTGTTTTCCAATCAATTTGTAGCACTCTTAGCTTTCAAACCAGCTATTGCACGACTTTTTACCATCTCCAGAACCAAAGTTCGAAGAACGCTGTCGAGGAGGGGGTCGAAGTTCTTCGTTGTTTGGCCTACGACTTTTGGAAACAAGTCCGCTAGACCCAAAGTTGTCCAAAAAGCTCAAATCCGCCGTCCATTTGCACTTACGAGGCTTCGTTTAGCCGCTACAGCCATTTTATCACTTAAAAACCCTCTTAAACCCACCTAAAGCACACAAAAACCACACCTACACCCATGAAACTCAACATGTCGACGCAGAATTTCATTAGGAGGCCAAATCTAAACACAAAACACGCCTACAAACACTCATACACACCAAAAACATAGACCGCCGCCCAAGACCAACTACGGCGGTCGACTGCAACCCACCCTGACGGTCGAACCAGAACCACAACAACCCATCTCACGCTCCAGAGGTAGGGGCGCTGTGCGCAGTTGGGAGGATTCCTTACTACTAATTTCTCTAATTCAAAAAATCTCTACTCACATTGTCTACTCTTACCAAAACTAACTTTTTGGTACATGATCACTATCTTTCTGAAAATTGACGGCATTCAGGTATAAAATTAAAAGTTAAGATTAGAATTCAAAGTAGGCTTTGAAACTTAGATGAGGTTGATTTAAGTTTGTTCTATCCTTGTAAAAACTGTTCTATTTTAGTCATTTTGAAGCAACATCATTGGACATCTTATCAACATCTTTCTCGGATTGTTCATTATATATTTTCCCGCAGACCTCATCAGCATCTTCCATGTGGCTCAAGTCTCGATCACAATAATGAGTATGTGGCCTGTTAGAAAGAAGACATGTGTACTGATGTTGAACTTCTTCTCTTTCGCCAGGTTGCACCCGACCATTGTACAACGACATGATGGCACATTTCTTGCTTTGCACCTTGCAAGATAAAGTACAGATAGTGGCTTTATATATAGTGGCATCCAGATTTAACATGCCATGGGTGAAATATCTCTGTTTTTAAAAAATGTGGCTTATCCCCCTATACATCCGACCCTTTCAAATTTGTCCTTTTACATTTTAGGTTCGTCAGCTGGAAAACCAACCAGCTTTTCCAGTCTATTAAATTCCTGTATGTCTTGGGTCTGCATAGTGTGCTAGATATGGTGTAGAACTGCGAACCGCATAACAGACACCTAATACCCACAAAAATCGAAAGCTCTTTATTTAGAAAATGCCATGATTTATGCTTTCATGATTAGTTCATATGATCTTAGACAAATCTGGATGTTAAAATGATAGCCTATTTACTATTTGAATACAATTCAAACAAAGCAAATCAGTAGTAATAAAAGGTCCATAATAAACACAGCGCGCCCCCCTCCCCCCCCTCTGGAACGACAGAGTGTGAGACTCAGGTGAGTTGGTCCGACCGCCTGGTTGACGTGGGCGACCGTCCAGGTTGACGTGAGCGACCGTCTAGGTTGACGTGGGCGACCGCCTAGGTTGTCGTGGATGGTGAAATGGCTGCCAGATTCGTATTCAGCGTGAAATTCTCTATCTGTATGGTGAGTTTCAAGTCAATCGGAGAGAAAAATTTTCGCTGACGTCCCTCCCCTCTGGACAGCTCGCTTCGATTTTGGCTTCCAGTGGACGGATTTAGTCGTGCCATAGCTCGTTTGAAAGCTAAGAGTGAGACAAATTCACTGAAAGAATCGGCTTGTTCCTATCTGTCTTCGTTTAGATGTGAGACGCCATTTAAGATTTTGGGACATGGCGAAAAACGACAGGGTTAGAATTTGGGACGTTTTGGGCTGTAGCTTCAAAACGAAGCATCGGATGGGAAAACGGATTTCAGATTTGGAATCAGCGTGAAATTCTCTATCTGTATGGTGAGTTTCAAGTCATTCGGAGAGAAAAAATTTTCGCTGACGTCCCCCCCCCTCTGGACAGCTCGCTTCGATTTTGGCTTCCAGTGGACGGATTTAGTCGTATCATAGCTCGTTTGAAAGCTAAGAGTGAGACAAATTCAGTGAAAGAATCGGCTTGTTCCTATCTGTCTTCGTTTAGATGTGAGACACCATTTAAGATTTTGGGACATTGGCGAAAAACGACAGAGTTAGAATTTGGGACGTTTTGGGCTCTAGCTTCAAAACGAAGCATCGGATGGGAAAACGGATTTCAGATTTGGTATCAGCGTGAAATTCTCTATCTGTATGGTGAGTTTCAAGTCAATCGGAGAGAAAAAATTTTCAACATTTTTCGAAAAACGACAGAGTTAGAATTTGGGACGTTTTGGTGTGTAGCGCCCAAACGAACCATCGGATGAGAAAACGGAGGCCAGATTCGGATTCAGCGTGAAATTCTGCATCGGTATGGTGAATTTGAACGCAATCGGAGAGAAAAAATTTTCGCTGACGTCACCCCCCCTCTGGACAGCTCGCTTCGATTTTGGCTTCCAGTGGACGGATTTTGTCGTGCCATAGCTCGTTTGAAAGCTAAGAGTGAGACAAATTCACTGAAAGAATCGGCTTGTTCATATCTGTCTTCGTTTAGATGTGAGACGCCATTTAAGATTTTGGGACATTTGCGAAAAACGACAGAGTTAGAATTTGGGACGTTTTGGGCTGTAGCTTCAAAACGAAGCATCGGATTGGAAAACGGATTTCAGATTTGGAATCAGCGTGAAATTCTCTATCTGTATGGTGAGTTTCAAGTCATTCGGAGAGAAAAAATTTTCGCTGACGTCCCCCCCTCTGGACAGCTCGCTTCGATTTTGGCTTCCAGTGGACGGATTTTGTCGTGCCATAGCTCGTTTGAAAGCTAAGAGTGAGACAAATTCAGTGAAAGAATCGGCTTGTTCCTATCTGTCTTCGTTTAGATGTGAGACGCCATTTAAGATTTTGGGACATTGGCGAAAAACGACAGAGTTAGAATTTGGGACGTTTTGGGCTGTAGCTTCAAAACGAAGCATCGGATTGGAAATCGGATTTCAGATTTGGAATCAGCGTGAAATTCTCTATCTGTATGGTGAGTTTCATGTCAATCGCAGAGTTTCAAGTCAATCGGCGAGAAAAATTTTCAACATTTTTCGGAAAAACGACAGAGTTAGAATTTTTGCGATGGCTGCCTACTGTAGAGCCAAAACGAAGCATCGGATGGGAAAACGGAGGCCAGATTCGGATTCAGCGTCAAATTCTAATTGGAAATGGTGTATTTCCAGCTCAATCGGAGCACCAGAACCGTAGATATACGGGATTTTTAGTGTTTGGATGATGGGTATCACGTCATCAGCTGATCGCCACACACTATATAAGCTGGGAACCGACAGAGACTTGTCATTCAGACGAGAGCGATTGTCAGAGGTAGGTCGTCTCTCTGAGCTCCGATGATAGCTTCGGACATTCCAAATCCCGAGTTTCTGTAAGAAAACGACTTAGAAAATTTCATTGCTGATATCAGCTCAGGCGTCAGACTTAGAGGTTCGCCAGGAGATGGCCTTCGTCTCCAGGCCATAAAAGACTCCAAAACTTTAAAGGCTTGTAACTTTGCTTCTACAAGTCCGTTTGACTTGATTCGAAAAAGGTTCGGTCGCTATTGACCTGCTTTAAGTGATAAACCACTTATAAATTTTCATAAGTAGTGCTAAAAAGTTGAAAAATTTAAATTCACTAGTTTTGGAGGTTTTCTGGGGTTTTCGACCCTGCTGAAGTCAATGAAAGCATTTTTAATGATGTCTGAGCCAGTCTTCTCATGCTATAAGCGGCTTTTCACTGAAAGCGAGCAAGACACGGAGAGTTTTGCTGTAAGATTCCACTGACAGGGTGTTCCTTCGGGACGGCGGAAGATGCCGTAGTGATAAGTGTGGCAAGGGAATGTGTCATATTTGAGACCGTAACCGCTGGGACAACTCATGTCTCATGTTGGGCATTTGACACAGCTCTCAACGTAGCACTTTGAACGCCAATCGGTTGAGTCTTAGCTATCTTGCCATGGGTGGCCTCTAAACATCTCCATTGCAAAACGCTGGTGAATCAAGCACTCTACGGCTTGCTATCAAGCTGATCAAAGCAATAACTTGGGATGTTTCCTCAAGGTTTTCAAGTATGCTGAGTTCAAATCTGCTATCAGATTTCAAATTTAACTAAGACAAAGGCAGCTTTGAGGGGTTAGATCCCAGCTACTGTTCACTACCTTTGACTCGGCGTTGCTGTTACCACTTCGGGGCAGTGACAATGATGCCTTAAGCTGTAAATAGCGGGTATCGGGGAAGATCTCTCACTTCCCTAGTGATCAGTACAAGGCCTTCGGGCTGTCGACGGGATCGAGTGCCACTCACTACACTCAAATCTATCATTCCTCACTAAGTGTAAATTACTGACTATACATTTGTCCTGCTATCAGGTTGTTTTGACTTGCTATCTAGTTGAATAGTCTCTTGCTATCAAGAGATTCACTTCTGCTCATAAAGCACATCATCGCTGTAATACCTCCTTTGCTCGAGCGTTCCTTCGGGACGGCGGGTACTGCCGTAGAGGGATTGTGTTGCACGGGTTGTTCGTCGTTTGTTAGACCGAAACCTCTGAGCCGTTGCTCATGTTGGGCATTCGACTTCATACTCAACGTGACGCTTTTTCTCGCCAGGTCAGAGTACTTCAGCCATTCGACAAAGGTTAGTCTTTATGATATGGAGTAGAGTGAAATGTAATTCATTAGATGCCCCTTCAATGATTGCTCCCATGATAAACGTTGATGAGACAAATGAAATGATTCTCATCTTCCTTTTTCAGTGATTGAAATCTACTAACACACTACCGTATAATCGTCCACTATGGGACAAGACATGATAGAGCCTCCACGCGGTTTGCCCTGGGCAGTCTTCGGACTGGCGAATACTATCATTAAGTTGAATCTGCTATCAGTCAACTTGAACGTTGCGTCGCGTTAGAGGGGTATATAAACCACTGCCTCTCATTTCATTTCATTTCAATCATGCAGACGCCGAACAGTCAAGTCAGCTCTCCTCGCGGACCGCAGTTAAGGCCGCGAAATTTATTTGAGGAGTTTGCCAGGCTAGAGGAGCAAGACAGAGTTTTTAATAATCTTGCTCGGATTGGCAATCCGATGACAGCAACTGCTGTCAATCCAACGGAATGGCGCTACATTCCACTTTTTAGCCATGTACCAGTTAGTGTGGAAGTCGACACTGCTACCAAGGAGAGAGTCAAAGACTCTCTCAGCAGAAGTGGTAGGGTGTAAGATGACGTTACTCCCGAGAACGAACCATCGGCTCTCTTAAGGGCCACCATGGGGCAAGCCATGATAGAACCTCCTCGCGGTTTGCCCTGGGCAGTCTTCGGACTGGCGAATACTATCATTAAGTTGAATCTGCTATCAGTCAACTTGAACGTTGCAAATGAAGTTCGGTGTAATACTTCCTTTCGACGGGCGTTCCTGTAAAGGGCGGCGGTGAAACCCGTAGCTATGTATACCGCAAGGGACATTCGGCAATGGTCAATCTTGTTAAACCTCTCTGCGTCATGTTTGCAAGTGATTGCCTCTGTCTCAACGTAGTATGCATTCGCGCCAGGGCGACATTTAGCCAACTGTCGAAGGTTGCCTAAAACTTTCCATTGCATACGTTATGAGAACCATGAGTTCTACCTGTCTCTATCAATGAGACGAATTGATGAATGGAATGAAATGGGATGACACTCACGCGCCACACGCAACATAACACACTTCTCTCTTCCGTAGTCTAACAAGCTCTTTACACATGGATCGCAGTCGATTGCTATCCCTGTATCAGAAGTGTAAGCTATCTTAATTTTATCTAACACTATTTCATCTACCATTATCATCCATATGAAATGTTATAAGAATTGCAAGTTAAGCTAAGTGTGCTACTATTTCCAAATGAAAAAGTATACATGGTTAAATCATCCACTGAAGCCCCATTCAAGTAAGTCAGTATGAAAGCAAAGATAATATGAAATAAAAATTTATTATGGCATGTATTTCAAAAGGTCTTCATCGTCAATATCATCCCAGAGTCTGGCTTCACATAGATCACAAAAACATTTCACTTGCTTCAATCGCTCTTCTACCGCGAGCCTCACTTTGTCGATGTACTCCCACTCCGCTATAGTTCGTGGCTGGGAGTTAGGGGTGTACCATTCCCATAATTGGTGGAGGAATTTGGTGCTGGCGATCTCCATCACTATTCGTGAGTGTCGTTAGAAAGTGTATCATGGTTTGTAAAAGTTTTACTGCAACACAGGTTGATGTATAGTTAGAAAAGTTTGATCATCAACGTTGTATTCGTAAGTCTAGTCAGAAACTTTATCATGTTGTACAAAAGTTTTATTGCAACACAGGTTGATGTATAGTTAGAAAGTTTGATCATTAACGTTTTATTTGTAAGTCTAGTCAGAAAGTGCATCATGGTTTGCAAAGTTAGTGTAGTCAAATAATTTTACTGTGACACCCGTTTGAGAAAGTAAAGTCTGATCATCGAAGTTGTATTCGTGAGTGTCGTTAGAAAGTGTATCATTGTTTGTAAAAGTTTTACTGCAACACAGGTTGATGTATAGTTAGAAAAGTTTGATCATGACGTTTTATGAAACACACATGTCATGAAATGTAAGCGTTAGTGTAGTCAAATAATTTACCGCGACGCACGTTTGTGAAAATAAAGTTTGATCATTGACGTTATATGACTGACCGAACTCATCACAGCACTAGAAAGTTTTAGAAGGTTTTATTTACTGCACAGTGTAGATTGTCTTGTAACTTACTTTCACAGCGTTAGAAAGTTTTATTGGAGACAGTTGCCAAATGTTTCCCTATTAGAAATTCAAACTTCATGACTGTTAGATTAGCTTCATCAGGTTTAGTAAAAGCAGTTTTCTACTGCAGTAAGACTGCGAGTTTAGAATGTTATATGAAAACAGTGTCCATCACAGCGCTAGAAAGTTTTACTGCGCTGTGTAGATTGTTTCACACAAGGTCTTATAGTCAGCGTTGAATGTTTTATAAAACCAGATGTTGTCACACACGTTGAGTGTATGAGAGCTAGTTCCATGACATTGAATCGCATGGATTGTAAAGTTCATAATCCAAGGCTAGGCTCCTGTACGGTTGGATTTAGGGTTTTATATTACATGCGTTAACCGTTCGTGTAGAATATGTGAAGCAGATGTTCGCTTAAATGCAAATGTTGAAATAAGTTTTGTAAGAAGTCTTTGACAGGTTGTTGTGAAACGTAGCGAACGTTGAAGAAATGTTTCTGCAGTCACACTCGTTAGCGTGCCAGCTTTACTAAATGTATTCTATTCTCCAATGAGGATTGTTGTCTAATGAGAATCAAGCCTTCCACAGTGAGAATCATTCCATCGTTGAATCATACAAGTGATGGACGCACATTTTCTCTTTGGGATATCATTTTCAAAGTGAATGGGCTATATTATGGTCAGCACAAGGATAACAAAATAGCCTCTCTCTCGATATACACTGAATCCATCCTATATATTCCAAAGCCACCCAACGTAGATGACATTATTGACTTCCTTAACGGGGGGTGGTACGAAGCGCAAGTCGGACAATAATGCTACCTCCAAACGCAAGTCAAGGAAAGAGAATTGCTAATCCTTTCCTAACTCTACCCCATGACAATTCGCTTATGTGCTTTGAGTGTCGTAGACGTGGTCTTATTAGATACATTTTACTTCTTCGTTGCCATCATATCATTTGTGTATTTTGTCGTGAAAAGCATCGATGTAATTCTTCATTTTGTAATATGTTATAGAACGCTTCCTTAGATGTGTAAATTTCCGTTTTAGGCTTCTATCATCATTTTTATGGATTGTGAGGGTAAACCTGTACAGGAGCTCAGTGCTATTGCTATGAACAATTGGACATATCAGATTGTTAGTGTCTATCATCAACATGCCAACTGCGATCCCAATGTCGATCAATGGGCGAGAAAACACATTCATGGACTTAATCTGAAATATTTGCAAGACTATGGCTTTTCTTGTGAGAGTGCTCTTCTTATTGACTTTAAGCGATGGTTAGCTGCTTTCAATGTTATACGCATCTTTTGTATTAATCCTGGTAAGGAGAGGAAAGTATTTCCCAATCTAATCATTGATGATATTTTGCTCCCGCCTTGGGATAGTAGAGTGAATCAACATTATCATGAAGTCACGAAACGTTTTAAGGATTCGTGTGTTCCTATTTTGTCTGTTTGTTGTAGTAGCTACGTTCATAACCAATGCTTCTTTCCTCCTTACCTCAACACTGCCAAAGTCCTGTATGGTTATCATTGCTCGCTGTATGATAGTTACCAGCTGTATCTATTTTATCTCTTTCAAACCATTGATTTATAATGCATACTTGTTACCGTTATTCAATAAATGTTACTATGAGAAGAGTTGTTGTTTTCATGCAATGAATGGGTTAGATAAAGGGCGATCATGTCTTTCTCAAACGACTGTGGAACATTGATTTCCATGATGAAGATTTAAACAGTTAGATTCGATGACGAATAAGATTTACTAGTTTGTAAGTTAGACTAAGCGTTCTATTATTTGTAAATGAAAGATATAGTTTCAACAGTGTGTACGTTAGAAATAAAGTTTTATCTGTTTGTAAAATGAGATTGTAGGATTTACTAGTTTGCAAGTTAGACTAAGCGTTCTACTATTTGTAAATGAAAGATATAGTTTCAATAGTTTAGAGATTACAGAATAAAGTTTCAATAGTGTTTATGTTAAAAATAAAGTTTAAGCTGTTTGTATGTTAGAAATAGAATAAAGTTTCAACAGTTTGTCGATTAAAAATAAAGTTTCAATAGTGTATATGTTAAGAATAAAGTTCTATCTGTTTGTAAATGAGATTGTAGGATTTACTAGTTTACAAGTTAAGAATAAAGTTTTATCTGCTTGTATGTCAGAAATGAAATAAAGTTTCACCAGTTTAAAAGTTAAGAATAAAGGTTCAATAGTGTGTATGTTAAGAATAAAGTTCTGTCTGTTTATCTGTTAGAAAAAAAATGAAGTTTCGCCAGTTTATATGTTAAGAATAAATTTTATCTGCTTGTATGTTAGAAATGAAATAAAGTTTCACCAGTTTACAAGTTAATAATATAGTTTCAATAGTTTGCAAGTTGAAACTAATGTTTCAATAGTGCGTATGTTAAGAATAAAGTTTTATCTGTTTGTATGTTAGAAATAAAATGAAGGTTCACCAGTTTACAAGTTAAGAATAAATTTTATCTGCTTGTATGTTAGAATTAAAACAAAGTTTCACCAGTTTACAAGTTAAAAAATAAAGTTTCAATAGTGTGTACGTTAGAAATAAAGTGTGAATAGCGTGTATGTTAAGAATAAAGTTTTATCTGCTTGTATGTTAGAAATAAAATGAAGGTTCATCAGTTTACAAGTTAATAATAAAGTTTTATCTGTTTGTATGTTAGAAATAAAACAAAGTTTCAACCGTTTACAAGTTAAAAATAAAGTTTCAGATTAAAATAAAGTTTCAATAGTGTGTATGATGGAAATAAAGTTTAAGCGCTTTGTGCGTTAGAAATAAAGTTTCAGCCGTTTACAAGTTAAAAATAAAGTTTCAACAGTGTGTACGTTAAGAATAAAGTTCTATCTGTTTATATGTTAGAAATAAGAATGAAGGTTCACCAGTTTGCAAGTTAAGAATAAAGTTTTATCTGTTTGTATGTTAGAAATAAAACAAAGTTTCAACCGTTTACAAGTTAAAAATAAAGTTTCAGATGAAAATAAAGTTTCAATAGTGTGTATGATGGAAATAAAGTTTAAGCGCTTTGTGCGTTAGAAATAAAGTTTCAGCCGTTTACAAGTTGAAAACAAAGTTTCAACAGTGTGTACGTTAAGAATAAAGTTCTATCTGTTTATATGTTAGAAATAAAGTTTCAACAGTGTGTACGTTAAGAATAAAGTTCTATCTGTTTATATGTTAGAAATAAGAGTACGTTAGAAATAAAGTTTCAATAGTGTATATGTTAAGAATAAAGTTCTATCTGTTTGTATGTTAGAAATAAAAATGAAGGTTCACCAGTTTACAAGTAAAGAATAAAGTTTTATCTGCTTGCATGTCAGAAATGAAATAAAGTTTCACCAGTATAAAAGTTAAGAATAAAGTTTCAATAGTGTGTATGTTGAGAATAAAGTTCTATCTGTTTATATGTTAGAAATAAAATGAAGTTTCGCCAGTTTACAAGTTAAGAATAAATTTTATCTGCTTGTATGTTAGAATTAAAATAAAGTTTCACCAGTTTACAAGTTAAAAAATAAAGTTTCAATAGTGTGTACGTTAGAAATACAGTTTCAATAGTGTGTATGTTAAGAATAAAGTTTTATCTGTTTGTATGTTAGAAATAAAACAAAGTTTCAACCGTTAACAAGTTAAAAATAAATTTTATCTGCTTGTATGTTAGAATTAAAACAAAGTTTCACCAGTTTACAAGTTAAAAAATAAAGTTTCAATAGTGTGTACGTTAGAAATAAAGTGTGAATAGCGTGTATGTTAAGAATACAGTTTTATCTGCTTGTATGTTAGAAATAAAATGAAGGTTCATCAGTTTACAAGTTAATAATAAAGTTTTATCTGTTTGTATGTTAGAAATAAAACAAAGTTTCAACCGTTTACAAGTTAAAAATAAAGTTTCAGATTAAAATAAAGTTTCAATAGTGTGTATGATGGAAATAAAGTTTAAGCGCTTTGTGCGTTAGAAATAAAGTTTCAGCCGTTTACAAGTTAAAAATAAAGTTTCAACAGTGTGTACGTTAAGAATAAAGTTCTATCTGTTTATATGTTAGAAATAAGAATGAAGGTTCACCAGTTTGCAAGTTAAGAATAAAGTTTTATCTGTTTGTATGTTAGAAATAAAACAAAGTTTCAACCGTTTACAAGTTAAAAATAAAGTTTCAGATGAAAATAAAGTTTCAATAGTGTGTATGATGGAAATAAAGTTTAAGCGCTTTGTGCGTTAGAAATAAAGTTTCAGCCGTTTACAAGTTAAAAATAAAGTTTCAACAGTGTGTACCTTAAGAATAAAGTTCTATCTGTTTATATGTTAGAAATAAAGTTTCAACAGTGTGTACGTTAAGAATAAAGTTCTATCTGTTTATATGTTAGAAATAAGAGTACGTTAGAAATAAAGTTTCAATAGTGTATATGTTAAGAATAAAGTTCTATCTGTTTGTATGTTAGAAATAAAAATGAAGGTTCACCAGTTTACAAGTAAAGAATAAAGTTTTATCTGCTTGCATGTCAGAAATGAAATAAAGTTTCACCAGTATAAAAGTTAAGAATAAAGTTTCAATAGTGTGTATGTTGAGAATAAAGTTCTATCTGTTTATATGTTAGAAATAAAATGAAGTTTCGCCAGTTTACAAGTTAAGAATAAATTTTATCTGCTTGTATGTTAGAATTAAAATAAAGTTTCACCAGTTTACAAGTTAAAAAACAAAGTTTCAATAGTGTGTACGTTAGAAATAAAGTTTCAATAGTGTGTATGTTAAGAATAAAGTTTTATCTGTTTGTATGTTAGAAATAAAACAAAGTTTCAACCGTTAACAAGTTAAAAATAAAGTTTCAGATTAAAATAAAGTTTCAATAGTGTGTATGATGGAAATAAAGTTTAAGCGCTTTGAGCGTTAGAAATAAAGTTTCAGCCGTTTGCAAGTTAAAAATAAAGTTTCAATAGTGTGTACGTTAAGAATAAAGTTCTATCTGTTTATATGTTAGAAATAAGAGTACGTTAGAAATAAAGTTTCAATAGTGTATATGTTAAGAATAAAGTTCTATCTGTTTGTATGTTAGAAATAAAAATGAAGGTTCACCAGTTTACAAGTAAAGAATAAAGTTTTATCTGCTTGCATGTCAGAAATGAAATAAAGTTTCACCAGTATAAAAGTTAAGAATAAAGTTTCAATAGTGTGTATGTTGAGAATAAAGTTCTATCTGTTTATATGTTAGAAATAAAATGAAGTTTCGCCAGTTTACAAGTTAGGAATAAATTTTATCTGCTTGTATGTTAGAATTAAAATAAAGTTTCACCAGTTTACAAGTTAAAAAATAAAGTTTCAATAGTGTGTACGTTAGAAATAAAGTTTCAATAGTGTGTATGTTAAGAATAAAGTTTTATCTGTTTGTATGTTAGAAATAAAACAAAGTTTCAACCGTTAACAAGTTAAAAATAAAGTTTCAGATTAAAATAAAGTTTCAATAGTGTGTATGATGGAAATAAAGTTTAAGCGCTTTGAGCGTTAGAAATAATGTTTCAGCCGTTTGCAAGTTAAAAATACAGTTTCAATAGTGTGTATGTTAAGAATAAAGTTCTATCTGTTTATATGTTAGAAATAAAATGAAGGTTCACCAGTTTACAAGTTAAGAATAAATTTTATCTGCTTGTATGTTAGAATTAAAACAAAGTTTCACCAGTTTACAAGTTAAAAAATAAAGTTTCAATAGTGTGTACGTTAGAAAAAAAGTTTCAATAGCGTGTATGTTAAGAATAAAGTTTTATCTGCTTGTATGTTAAAAATAAAATGAAGGTTCATCAATTTACAAGTTAATAATAAAGTTTCACCAGTTTAAAAGTTAAGAATAAAGTTTCAATAGTGTGTATGTTAAGAATAAAGTTCTGTCTGTTTATATGTTAGAAATAAAATGAAGTTTCGCCAGTTTACAAGTTAAGAATATATTTTATCTGCTTGTATATTAGAAATGAAATAAAGTTTCACCAGTTTACAAGTTAAAAATAAAGTTTCAATAGTTTGCAAGTCAAAACTAATGTTTCAATAGTGCGTATGTTAAGAATAAAGTTTTATCTGTTTGTATGTTAGAAATAAAATGAAGTCTTACCAGTTTACGAATTAAAAATAAAGTTTCAATAGTGTGTACGTTAGTAATCAAGTTTCAAACGTTTACAAGTTAAAAATAAAGTTTCAACAGTGTCTACGTTAGAAATAAAGTTTTATCTGTTTGTAAAGTACGATCGTAGGATTTACTGGTTTGCAAGTTAGACTCAGCATTCTACTAGTTGTAAATGAACATATCGTTTCAACAGTTTACAGATTAAAATAAAGTTTCAATAGTGTGTATGATGGAAATAAAATTTAAGCGCTTTGTGTGTTAGAAATAAAGTTTCAACAGTTTACAAGTTGAAAAATAAAGTTTCAACAGTGTATACGTTAGAAATAAATGAAAGTAAGAACTTCATCGTATGAGTATTCAAAGCATGTTTTGTAAATCAAATGTGTGTAGTCCTGACATGATAGAATCGTGTTAGAAATAACGTTTCAGCCGTTTACAAGTTAAAAATAAAGTTTCTACAGTGTGTACGTTAGAAATAAAGTTTTACTTGTTTATATGTTAGAAACAAAATAAAGTTTCAACAGTTTACAAGTTGAAAAATAAAGTTTCAACAGTGTTTACGTTAGAAATAAATGAAAGTAAGACCTTCATCGTATGAGGATTCAAAGCATGTTTTGTAAATCAAATGTGTATAGTCCTGACATGATAGAATCAAATGAACTTGACATACGCGTTTGTCAAGCTTGATTCTATCATGTCAGGACTATTCACATTTGATTTACAAAACATGCTTTGAATACTCATACGATGAAGTTCTTACTTTCATTTATTTCTAACGTACACACTATTGAAACTTTATTTTTAACTTGTAAACTGTTGAAACTTTATTTCTAACGCACAAAGCGCTTAAACTTTATTTCCATCATACACACTATTGAAACTTTATTTTAATCTGTAAACTGTTGAAACGATATTTTCATTTACAACTAGTAGAATGCTGAGTCTAACTTGCAAACTAGTAAATCCTACGATCGTACTTTACAAACAGATAAAACTTTATTTCTAACGTAGACACTGTTGAAACTTTATTCTTAACTTGTAAACTGGCGAAGCTTCATTTTATTTCCAACATACAAACAGATAAAACTTTATTCTTAACTTGTAAACTGGTGAACCTTCATTTTTATTTCTAACATATAAACAGATAGAACTTTATTCTTAACGTACACTGTTGAAACTTTATTTTTAACTTTTAAACGGTTGAAACTTTGTTTTATTTCTAACATACAAACAGATAAAACTTTATTATTAACTTGTAAACTGATGAACCTTCATTTTATTTCTAACATACAAGCAGATAAAACTTTATTCTTAACATACACGCTATTGACACTTTATTTCTAACGTACACACTATTGAAACTTTATTTTTTAACTTGTAAACTGGTGAAACTTTGTTTTAATTCTAACATACAAGCAGATAAAATTTATTCTTAACTTGTAAACTGGTGAAACTTCATTCTATTTCTAACATACAAACAGATAAAACTTTATTCTTAACATACGCAATATTGAAACATTAGTTTTAACTTGCGAACTATTGAAACTTTATTTTTAACTTGTAAACTGGTGAAACTTTCTTTCATTTCTAACATACAAGCAGATAAAATTTATTCTTAACTTATAAACTGGCGAAACTTCATTTTATTTCTAACATATAAACAGACAGAACTTAATTCTTAACATACTCATTATTGAAACTTTCTTTTTACCTTTTAAACTGGTGAAACTTTATTTCAATTCTGACATACAAGCAGATAAAACTTTATTCTTAACTTGTAAACTAGTAAATCCTACAATCTCATTTACAAACAGATAGAACTTTATTCTTAACATATACACTATTGAAACTTTATTTTTAATCGACAAACTGTTGAAACTTTATTCTATTTCTAACATACAAATAGCTTAAACTTTATTTTTAACATAAACACTATTGAAACTTTATTTTGTAATCTATATCTTTACTATATCTTTCATTTACAAATAGTAGAACGCTTAGTCTAACTTGCAAACTAGTAAATCCTACAATCTCATTTTACAAACAGATAAAACTTTATTTCTAACGTACACACTGTTGAAACTATATCTTTCATTTACAAATAATAGAACGCTTAGTCTAACTTGCAAACTAGTAAATCTTATTCGTCATCGAATCTAACTGTTTAAATCTTCATCATGGAAATCAATGTTCCACAGTCGTTTGAGAAAGACATGATCGCCCTTTATCTAACCCATTCATTGCATGAAAACAACAACTCTTCTCATAGTAACATTTATTGAATAACGGTAACAAGTATGCATTATAAATCAATGGTTTGAAAGAGATAAAATAGATACAGCTGGTAACTATCATACAGCGAGCAATGATAACCATACAGGACTTTGGCAGTGTTGAGGTAAGGAGGAAAGAAGCATTGGTTATGAACGTAGCTACTACAACGAACAGACAAAATAGGAACACACAAATCCTTAAAACGTTTCGTAACTTCATGATAATGTTGATTCACTCTACTATCCCAAGGCGGGAGCAAAATATCATCAATGATTAGATTGGGAAATACTTTCCCCTCCTTACCAGGATTAATACAAAAGATGCGTATAACATTGAAAGCAGCTAACCATCGTTTAAAGTCAATAAGAAGAGCACTCTCACAAGAAAAGCCATAGTCTTGCAAATATTTCAGATTAAGTCCATGAATGTGTTTTCTCGCCCATTGATCGACATTGGGATCGCAGTTGGCATGTTGATGATAGACACTAACAATCTGATATGTCCAATTGTTCATAGCAATAGCACTGAGCTCCTGTACAGGTTTACCCTCACAATCCATAAAAATGATGATAGAAGCCTAAAACGGAAATTTACACATCTAAGGAAGCGTTCTATAACATATTACAAAATGAAGAATTACATCGATGCTTTTCACGACAAAATACACAAATGATATGATGGCAACGAAGAAGTAAAATGTATCTAATAAGACCACGTCTACGACACTCAAAGCACATAAGCGAATTGTCATAGGGTAGAGTTAGGAAAGGATTAGCAATTCTCTTTCCTTGACTTGCGTTTGGAGGTAGCATTATTGTCCGACTTGCGCTTCGTACCACCCCCCGTTAAGGAAGTCAATAATGTCATCTACGTTGGGTGGCTTTGGAATATATAGGATGGATTCAGTGTATATCGAGAGAGAGGCTATTTTGTTATCCTTGTGCTGACCATAATATAGCCCATTCACTTTGAAAATGATATCCCAAAGAGAAAATGTGCGTCCATCACTTGTATGATTCAACGATGGAATGATTCTCACTGTGGAAGGCTTGATTCTCATTAGACAACAATCCTCATTGGAGAATAGAATACATTTAGTAAAGCTGGCACGCTAACGAGTGTGACTGCAGAAACATTTCTTCAACGTTCGCTACGTTTCACAACAACCTGTCAAAGACTTCTTACAAAACTTATTTCAACATTTGCATTTAAGCGAACATCTGCTTCACATATTCTACACGAACGGTTAACGCATGTAATATAAAACCCTAAATCCAACCGTACAGGAGCCTAGCCTTGGATTATGAACTTTACAATCCATGCGATTCAATGTTATGGAACTAGCTCTCATACACTCAACGTGTGTGACAACATCTGGTTTTATAAAACATTCAACGCTGACTATAAGACCTTGTGTGAAACAATCTACACAGCGCAGTAGAACTTTCTAGCGCTGTGATGGACACTGTTTTCATATAACATTCTAAACTCGCAGTCTTACTGCAGTAGAAAACTGCTTTTACTAAACCTGATGAAGCTAATCTAACAGTCATGAAGTTTGAATTTCCAATAGGGAAACATTTGGTAACTGTCTCCAATAAAACTTTCTAACGCTGTGAAAGTAAGTTACAAGACAATCTACACTGTGCAGTAAATAAAACCTTCTAAAACTTTCTAGTGCTGTGATGAGTTCGGTCAGTCATATAACGTCAATGATCAAACTTTATTTTCACAAACGTGCGTCGCGGTAAATTATTTGACTACACTAACGCTTACATTTCATGACATGTGTGTTTCATAAAACGTCATGATCAAACTTTTCTAACTATACATCAACCTGTGTTGCAGTAAAACTTTTACAAACAATGATACACTTTCTAACGACACTCACGAATACAACTTCGATGATCAGACTTTACTTTCTCAAACGGGTGTCACAGTAAAATTATTTGACTACACTAACTTTGCAAACCATGATGCACTTTCTGACTAGACTTACAAATAAAACGTTAATGATCAAACTTTCTAACTATACATCAACCTGTGTTGCAATAAAACTTTTGTACAACATGATAAAGTTTCTGACTAGACTTACGAATACAACGTTGATGATCAAACTTTTCTAACTATACATCAACCGGTGTTGCAGTAAAACTTTTACAAACCATGATACACTTTCTAACGACACTCACGAATAGTGATGGAGATCGCCAGCACCAAATTCCTCCACCAATTATGGGAATGGTACACCCCTAACTCCCAGCCACGAACTATAGCGGAGTGGGAGTACATCGACAAAGTGAGGCTCGCGGTAGAAGAGCGATTGAAGCAAGTGAAATGTTTTTGTGATCTATGTGAAGCCAGACTCTGGGATGATATTGACGATGAAGACCTTTTGAAATACATGCCATAATAAATTTTTATTTCATATTATCTTTGCTTTCATACTGACTTACTTGAATGGGGCTTCAGTGGATGATTTAACCATGTATACTTTTTCATTTGGAAATAGTAGCACACTTAGCTTAACTTGCAATTCTTATAACATTTCATATGGATGATAATGGTAGATGAAATAGTGTTAGATAAAATTAAGATAGCTTACACTTCTGATACAGGGATAGCAATCGACTGCGATCCATGTGTAAAGAACTTGTTAGACTACGGAAGAGAGAAGTGTGTTATGTTGCGTGTGGCGCGTGAGTGTCATCCCATTTCATTCCATTCATCAATTCGTCTCATTGATAGAGACAGGTAGAACTCATGGTTCTCATAACGTATGCAATGGAAAGTTTTAGGCAACCTTCGACAGTTGGCTAAATGTCGCCCTGGCGCGAATGCATACTACGTTGAGACAGAGGCAATCACTTGCAAACATAACGCAGAGAGGTTTAACAAGATTGACCATTGCCGAATGTCCCTTGCGGTATACATAGCTACGGGTTTCACCGCCGCCCTTTACAGGAACGCCCGTCGAAAGGAAGTATTACACCGAACTTCATTTGCAACGTTCAAGTTGACTGATAGCAGATTCAACTTAATGATAGTATTCGCCAGTCCGAAGACTGCCCAGGGCAAACCGCGAGGAGGTTCTATCATGTCTTGCCCCATGGTGGCCCTTAAGAGAGCCGATGGTTCGTTCTCGGGAGTAACGTCATCTTACACCCTACCACTTCTGCTGAGAGAGTCTTTGACTCTCTCCTTGGTAGCAGTGTCGACTTCCACACTAACTGGTACATGGCTAAAAAGTGGAATGTAGCGCCATTCCGTTGGATCGACAGCAGTTGCTGTCATCGGATTGCCAATCCGAGCAAGATTATTAAAAACTCTGTCTTGCTCCTCTAGCCTGGCAAACTCCTCAAATAAATTTCGCGGCCTTAACTGCGGTCCGCGAGGAGAGCTGACTTGACTGTTCGGCGTCTGCATGATTGAAATGAAATGAAATGAGAGGCAGTGGTTTATATACCCCTCTAACGCGACGCAACGTTCAAGTTGACTGATAGCAGATTCAACTTAATGATAGTATTCGCCAGTCCGAAGACTGCCCAGGGCAAACCGCGTGGAGGCTCTATCATGTCTTGTCCCATAGTGGACGATTATACGGTAGTGTGTTAGTAGATTTCAATCACTGAAAAAGGAAGATGAGAATCATTTCATTTGTCTCATCAACGTTTATCATGGGAGCAATCATTGAAGGGGCATCTAATGAATTACATTTCACTCTACTCCATATCATAAAGACTAACCTTTGTCGAATGGCTGAAGTACTCTGACCTGGCGAGAGAAAGCGTCACGTTGAGTATGAAGTCGAATGCCCAACATGAGCAACGGCTCAGAGGTTTCGGTCTAACAAACGACGAACAACCCGTGCAACACAATCCCTCTACGGCAGTACCCGCCGTCCCGAAGGAACGCTCGAGCAAAGGAGGTATTACAGCGATGATGTGCTTTATGAGCAGAAGTGAATCTCTTGATAGCAAGAGACTATTCAACTAGATAGCAAGTCAAAACAACCTGATAGCAGGACAAATGTATAGTCAGTAATTTACACTTAGTGAGGAATGATAGATTTGAGTGTAGTGAGTGGCACTCGATCCCGTCGACAGCCCGAAGGCCTTGTACTGATCACTAGGGAAGTGAGAGATCTTCCCCGATACCCGCTATTTACAGCTTAAGGCATCATTGTCACTGCCCCGAAGTGGTAACAGCAACGCCGAGTCAAAGGTAGTGAACAGTAGCTGGGATCTAACCCCTCAAAGCTGCCTTAGTCTTAGTTAAATTTGAAATCTGATAGCAGATTTGAACTCAGCATACTTGAAAACCTTGAGGAAACATCCCAAGTTATTGCTTTGATCAGCTTGATAGCAAGCCGTAGAGTGCTTGATTCACCAGCGTTTTGCAATGGAGATGTTTAGAGGCCACCCATGGCAAGATAGCTAAGACTCAACCGATTGGCGTTCAAAGTGCTACGTTGAGAGCTGTGTCAAATGCCCAACATGAGACATGAGTTGTCCCAGCGGTTACGGTCTCAAATATGACACATTCCCTTGCCACTGTGTAGATGCCCTTGCTCCACTGTGTAGATCTTTGATCCTGATATCTTAGAGTAATAGGAAGAAGACCGTTCCAGGCCAAGACAAATTCAGAAAAATTGGTATTTTTAAAAACGACATAAATTCATGAATTTGAACCCTTTTTCAGGTTTTTAAGACCTAAATTCATAAATTTAGTCCATTTAAAAAGTATCATTTTTTTGAAAAATCGGTATTTTTAAAAACGACTAAATTCACGAATTTTGGTCATTTTTTCAGGTTATGAAGACCTAAATTCATAAATTTAGGCGTTTTTAAAAATACCCAATTTTTCAAATTTTTCAAATTCTCAAATTTGTGATTATGACATTTTACACCCCCTTTAAAATCATGACCGTTCCAGGACACCGAAGAAATCAGAAAAGTCAAGAATCTCAAATTTGAGATTATGAAATTTTTCACCCTTAAAATCATGACCGTTCTAGGACACCGAAAATCATAAAAGTTGAGAATTTCAAATTTGAGATTGTGACATTTTTCTTACCAAAATCATGACCGTTCTAGGACACCGAAAATCATAAAATATAAGAATCTCAAATTTGTGATTATGACATTTTACACCCCCCTTAAAATCATGACCGTTCTAGGACACCGAAAATCATAAAAGTTGAGAATTTCAAATTTGAGATTAAGATCATTTTTTCTCTCTTAAATCATGACCGTTCAAGGACACCGAAAAATCATAAAAGTTCAGAAACTCAAATTTGAAATTATGACATTTTTCTTGCTCAAATCATGACCGTTCCAGGACACAACATCAGAAAAATTGGTATTTTTAAAAACGTCTAAATTCATGAATTTTATCCATTTTTCAGGTTTTTAAAATATGAGATAACTAAAATTATGTGACTAAAAATATTTCTTTAAAAATGGAAGAAGCCTCAACGTGGACGAAAATGGGAGAAACAAAAGTGGAAGAAACCGCAAAAATATATCCTTCGTTATCTCAATTAAAAACAAGTGAAATGGATCTCAATTATTATTAAGATTACAGCATTATGATAAATTAAGAAGACGAAATTATTATTTAGACATTCTTCGTCATTGTATTCTCAACATTATTTAAAGTACTAATTGTGTGAACTAGAAGATCATTGTAACTCATAAACTCAAAATTATTCAATGAACCCGTACACTGGCTGATAATTGAAGAGAGACAGAGATTGAAGAGAGAGAGAGAGATTGAAGAGAGAGATATTTATTGTTCTAGCAACAGAAACATCTAACAGCTTTCCGCTAAAATTATCGTGGAATCTATCTCTTGTCATTTCAATTTACCCATCGGTAAACTTTTGACATTTCAATTTACGCGTCGGTAAACTTCTGTCATTTCAATTTACCCCTACGTAAATTATTTTCAGAAACAATTTTCAAAATCTGTTTTCAAAGTCTGTTTTCAAATTCAGTTTTAGAATTCCATTTGCAAAATTCATTTAACGTTTCCTCTCTCCGCTGTATTGATTAAAAGTACTTCCCATTGTGAAGACATGAATAGTTTAAGCACATAAGAGTGCAGTGACAATTAAGCAATTCTTCTTGTGAACTCAGAACGCATAAACGCCGATATGCGGGTTAGTTGTTATAGCAATTTTAAACAATCACTTTAACGATGAAACATATTAACAAATGAAGTTCATGAAGAAAATGGAAATCTGTAAAACAATGTAGATTAGAATAATTATAATATAATCATTTCAAAATACAGCCATGGCCAAAAGTCACCGGACACTGACATTTTTATGGATATTAGTTGAAATATTCAGCGCATCGCTTCGATACTCTAGAATAATATGTTTGTATCACTGCGTCATCTACCAACAGTAGCAAAATTTAAATCAAATTTCATTAACCCAACCTTTTTGAGCAAATTTACGTTTTGGCCATAAGTCACCGGACAACCAAAATGTGAACATTCATTATTTTAACTGGTCCATATTTTCTGATGTAGGAACTCAATAGCTCCGTTGTTTGCTGTTTCCTATTCTTCAAGCACATCATTTTCAATAACTGAAAAAGAAAAAATTCAAATTTCAAATTTGAAAGGGATCGGCGGCTTGGCCAAAAGTCACCGGACATCACATTTTCATCTTTTTTGCGGAGTTTCCGGGTTTTTACATTGTTGATGTGCCTTCCAGCTGCACGTATGAGATGTTGGCTTTCTATGGTCTATTTTGCATCCCACCTTGAACTTTGCTTTGTCTGTCAAACCGCAGTACAGCACTCTACACCACTTCAGGGATTCGCTTTCTATGGACTAAGTTATTGCAATTTTCAGGTTTGCTTGAGAGACGCCTGACAAGCAATCATATTTCTATGTTACCTCTCGACTTCCGATTCAAAATTCAAATTCAAGGTTCATGTCACAAATCTGAATCATTTCATTCTCAAAAGTTGACTGAACTGTGCAAGTGAAGTGATCGTCTAACGAAAGTGATGGCGATGCGAAAGCAAGTCTCACCGAAGAAGAGATCTGAGATTGTGACTCTCTTGAAAGAAGGCTACGCCATTCGCAAAATCTCTGTCAAAGTGGGTGTCCCAAAATCAACAGTTTCCGACATAAGAAGTCGTTGGCTTGCTAATCCCTCAGGTCATGGTTCTCCTATAAAGAAACGAACGGGTCGCCCTCGACGTTCATCTGAAAGACTGGACAGAGTGATTATTCGGCGCTGTGAACAAAATCGATTTTTGTCTTCGAAGTAAATCAAGGCGACCCTCGGAGACTTCGGAGCTTCAATGAGTGAGCGAACCATCAGAAGGCGACTACAACACGCAGGCTTCAGCTCTAGACGACCAGCAAAGAAACCTTTCGTGAATGCCTTTCAAAGGCGTAGAAGAGTTTTGTTTGCCCAAAAGTATGCTGAGAAAGGCCCGGAGTACTGGCAAAGAGTGATATTCTCGGATGAATCGTCCTTTGATCTACACGGTAATCGAGGGTCGCTCAGAGTCAGACGAAGAATCGGAGAACGCTACCTACCAAAGTGCACAATGGCGACGACTAAGCATCCTGTCAGTGTGATGGTGTGGGGATGCTTCTCCAACAAAGGCGTTGGCAGGCTGAGAATATTTGAAAATGGTGAGAGGGTAAACCAGAAAGTTTATCTTGACGTTCTCCAGAATGAGCTGCTTCGTACCCGACAAGAGCATTATCCCGAAGGAGGAGCAATTTTTCAAGATGACAATGCCCCATGTCATCGGGCGAAAACTATTAAAGAATGGCTCGCAAGGAACGAGGTGGAGCATATCCAAGATTGGCCTGGTCAAAGTCCAGATGTCAATCCCATTGAAAATCTTTGGGCTGTTGTTGGACGTGTAATCTACGAGAGGGCCCCAAAATCCAGATCAGAAATCATTTCTGCCAGCATTCAAGCTTGGCATCATGTCATCACCCCCGCATCTTGCACACAACTGGTTGACAGCATGCAACGACGACTGAGATCAGTGATTCAGGCGAAGGGATTTCCTACCAGGTACTGAAATTCGTGATGGATTGTTTATTTTCGAATCCTGATGTAGAAACCTAATAGAAATGTTTTCCATAAAACGATATTTTGATTTGTGTAGATCAAAGTAAATGGGTGTAGATGGGGATTTCTCAAAGACAAAACAAAACAGTCTAAACAAAACAGTCAAATAACAGTCTACTTAGATTTGATTAACTTTAAAATAAATTTATTTCCCAATCAATTTCATTTGAATAAGTTCGGGTCTAGTTAATTTAAAGTCATATTTGAATATTATCACTTTATGAAAATCTAACATAACAACGATGTTTTTCATAGATATCGATGTATTTTTGTCAAACCGACGTATGACGAAATTTTTAAAAATTGAGAAAAAAACATTTTAATGATCTCCCGCTACTGTCTGATAATAGTAATATATCGTAAATGCATATTTATAATTGCAAATTATATTTTCATTAAGTCACAAAATGACGTATGTCAAATTTTGCCAATGGTATGTTTTGTCAGACCGACGTATCAGTTCGAATTTTCAATACATTATTGTTTTTGTGGTGATTTCATGCTCTTATTGACGTTATAGCAATGTCTGCCGGCCAAGTACATGATTGATGCTTCGTAAGGTGAGATATCTATGCAAGGTAACTGTGAACGTACATGCAAAAGAATTCAAAACCAGTTCACATGGAGTCATAAACGTTTCTGAATCTATTTTCAAATATTCACTCAAAGTTCAATACAATTATTTCAATATAGACAAACAATCATAGAAAGGATCACATTTCTCCCCTTTTCAAGAAACGTAGTCTGAAAGATAGTTCGGCGGTCTTCGAGATCTGGGAGGTCGGGTTTGCGCACCCTGATCATACACACTAGGTGCAAGAGTTCGATTCGTAACTTCTGCAGGTTCTGTCTTTGATTGTACCGACAAGTAAGTGTGTAAGTGTTTCATTTGGAGACTGAGCTGAGCAAACAAGCACTGAACTGGGGCGACCTTGTTCGTTGTATTTTATCTCTTCGATCTTTTGAGTGCTACTTTCAAAAGCAATCGCAATAGACGTGGCCTTGTCTAAAGTAAGTTCGTTCTCATAAAGAAGACGCTTTCGGAGCTCATCTGATTGAAGACCGAGAATAAATTGGTCACGAATACTTTGGTTACGAATAGAATCAATTTTATCATTCTCAAAGTCGCAATTTTTTGCAACATTTTGCAATTCATTCAAAAATGGAAGCATTTTATCCGTCTGCTTAAGATTTCGAAACCGGTATCTTTCGTATGTCAAATTTTATTTTGGGATAAAATAGTTATTTAGAGCTCTGAGCAAGTTTTCATACGGATTAGTGGAACTGTCATACGATAATCCTTCAACTATATGGCCGGCATCCTCCTCAATGCAATTCAACAGTTGCGTGTTTCTGACCTCTGAGTCAAGCTTTCTGCTTATCTCTATAACCGCTAAATAATTTTGGAAAGCTCATAATCGCTCATAATCCTCATAGAACGTCCTCATTGGAACGCTCATAATCCTTAGGGTCATGAGTTATTTGCAAATCTTTAGAGGGTTTCCCAATTAGACTCATAATGCGATGCTGTGGACTATCTTGAAAGAACTTTAATGAAACAAGATATCAACGTATTTATGCATATGTTAACACAATATCTTGCAGATGCATCTATTCAAGCATCAAAAATAGTATTGCTCGCGACGTCAGTATGTGAACGTACATGCAAAAGAATTCAAAACCAATTCACATGGAGTCATAAACGTTTCTGAATCTATTTTCAAATATTCACTCAAAGTTCAATACAATTATTTCAATATAGACAAACAATCATAGAAAGGATCACAGTAACAATAAGACAAGTGACTCATTGACTGAAGAAGAATATCGAAAACAGACTAACTTCATTTTAGACTTGATATCTGCATTAACATGACGTCGAGAATGCAGCTGAAAAACGCCGAGAGGATAGCTGAAATGATAACGAATATGGACGATAACTCCGATAGTGATAATACAGTGATTCAAATGTTTCTTCTATCTTAAATCAAACGCCAGCATCATTTATCATTGAGGGCCCTACACCTGAAGATAGCAATGACAACACATGTAAGAAACGAAAATCAAGTAGAAGAGCGGAAACAATAGCAAAGAAAGCAAGAAATGATTGATTCGAATGCGTTTCAACTGCAAGTGGTAATATCAAACTTGTTCGACGTGTTCTGGGAGCACCTTGTGATTCTTCTTCAAGATGTGTTATGAGAAACTTTAAATGCGAAAACATTTCCGACGAGCAAAGGACTAATCTGTTAAATTGGTACTACGACCTCCCGTCTTTGGATGAGAAAAGAAAGTATTTACAACCGCACATCTTGCTGGAGATGCCTTCGAGTGTGAAAGGTAGGAGAACGAGAACCTTTACATATTTCTTGACGATCGACGGGGAAAGAATGCAGGTATGCAAAATTATGTTCCTCTCCACACTCGGAATTACGGAAAGACAAGTCAGGTGGAAAGACAATGTTAGATAAAACTGACAATAACGGTGTCTTACAACCTGAGTTAAGAGCTGGACGAAAAGGTAAGCGACAAAGTTCTGATAAGCAATTGACTGAAGCAATTGAAAATCATATAAATTTATTTCCAAAAGTGGAATCGCATTACTGCCGGCGGGATACGTCCAGTATGTTTCTCTCCCCGTGTTTATCAGTTCTCATTATGTACGAAATGTACATGAAATCTAATGATAGAATTGACTGTTCGCACAGCAAGTACTGCTCGGTGTTCAAAAGCCTTACGTTTCCACAAACCGACGAAAGACTTGTGTAAAATCTGTGAAACTTTCCATCAAAGCAGCGATGAAGAGAAAATCGTACTTCAAGCAACGTATGATTTGCATATAAAAAAAAGGAAGAAACAAGAAGAGACAGACTTGAAAGTAAGTCAAAAGCGTCCACTGTCGATACTCATGTGGCAGCATGCTTTGATCTTGAGCAAGTTATCTACCTGCCGAAGAGTAGCAGATCAGAAAGTTTCTATAAAAGACGCCTATCAAACTTTAATTTCACAATATTTAATTTGAAGGACTCATCAGTTGACTGTTTTGTGTGGCATGAAGCAATTGGAGAAAGGGGCGCCAATGAAATTGCCTCTTGTATATATCAATTTCTCGTTGAGCAAGATAACAAAGGAATGAAAACTATTGATCTCTACTGTGATGGGTGTGCCAGTCAAAACAAAAATTCTATATTACCTGCAATGTTCCATCATGTCCTTTTTGAATCAAAGAACATCAAAGAAAAAAGATTGACAATTCTTGTTCCAAACTACGGACACAATGAAAATGACTCAGTACACGCTTGTATCGAAAGGGCACTGAAGAGAAACACAGAAATTTTTGTCCCATCACAACTTGGAGTAATTATCAGTGAGGCCAGAAAAGCAGGCAAAAGGTACGCTGTTCACGAAGTCTGCACGGCAGATATCTTGGACTGGAAGACGCGGTCGCAACAAATAGGCTTTCTTAGGAATAGAACTTCTATCAAAGGCAATGCCATCAATTGGACAAAGATGGCACAGATACATTTCGACAAAGATAGCCTTACACTGATGAACTTCAAAAAAAGCCATCTGGAAGAATTTGACGGCGTGCTTCTATGCGAAAGAAGACGACAAATTACTCCCTCAAGCATCCCACAGTCTGCATACAACGGTCCATTAAAAATAAGCTCTAGCAAGTATGATGATTTGAAATCTCTGTGTGTGGGACCTATGCCCGTTGTCAGGCATTCTGACTATCAAAAATTTTTTCTCGGTCTTCCCCACTAATGCATGCAGTTTTCTTGTAGTAAAATATAACTATCAAGTGGAATTTTAAGCTTTTATATTTAAATTTGTATGAATGGTTACAGCATAGATGATATCAAATAGTTAAGCAAGAGTAGGTCTAATAATAATTATTTTATTCTGCTTCATATCGTACATATTTAAAATATTGGGGATACTCAGTTGGCCTACATTCTGTTACAGGGATGCTATGATGCCTGGGCTATCCGACAATGTAACATACTAAAAATTATTCATTCAATCAATACATAAACTATCTTGATATATTATTTGCTGTAAATATACATGTAGGGGCGTAGGCCTACAGAAAAATACTAAAGTAACTCAGTAGGCCTACATGTGCTTGTTGTACATGTATACTACTGTTACAATACAATATACATGTATCACATAACAATAGGTGTAAGAAATAAAGTTATGTTATACATGCAGGTTATTATATTATAGTTGCTGCTGATCTAAGGCAGACATAGATAACTGACTAGTTACTGAATAGAGGTTAGTGTAGGCATAGGCCTACTATTATTTTCTCTTTTCCCCCCACTTTAGAAGTAGTTTTACACTATCGGGTTTCTTTGCTTCAACAATGGATACTCAAATATCTAAGCTACTTCAACAGCAGGATTGTAGATTGATTCAGTAAAAAAACATAATTTTATGTCATTGCTTCTTTTAGCTGTTAATGCACTCAGATAATCAGTAATTATCAACTGAAATAATCCACTCTAGATATCAAAGGTATGTCGTGAATTCATTAAAATAAAAATATACATACCTTTCTTTGTTCATATATTATTACACTTTCAGCAATTAAAAATTTAGTAGGGAATCAAAGTAAATGACGTATCAGAAAAAAATTTTCCAAAAATTTTTGTCAAACTGACGTATCACTAATGAGCTAATTAACCGTTATAGTAATTAGTTGAAAATAAGTAATCCAAGCATTGACATATATTTGATGACACATCTGATAATATGGAAAAGTTTTGAATGGTCAATCCTTATTTTAATTGATGAAAATTCATTTTGAAGTTGATCAGTTCGTTCATTTGTCGCTATTGTAAAATGACAAAAATCATTATACGTCAGTTTGACAAAAATGCATTGATATTATTTAGCATGTGAAAAGATTCCATTAGATTAAACACAATAACCTATCACAGAAATGGTCTAAAGAACATGTTCTTCACTAAGCTGATAAAGAAAGTGTCCGGTGACTTTTGGCCAAGCCGCCGTTCCCTTTCAAATTTGAAATTTGAATTTTTTCTTTTTCAGTTATTGAAAATGATGTGCTTGAAGAATAGGAAACAGCAAACAACGAAGCTATTGAGTTCCTACATCAGAAAATATGGACCAGTTAAAATAATGAATGTTCACATTTTGGTTGTCCGGTGACTTATGGCCAAAACGTAAATTTGCTCAAAAAGGTTGGGTTAATGAAATTTGATTTAAATTTTGCTACTGTTGGTAGATGACGCAGTGATACAAACATATTATTCTAGAGTATCGAAGCGATGCGCTGAATATTTCAACTAATATCCATAAAAATGTCAGTGTCCGGTGACTTTTGGCCATGGCTATATAATAAGTAGTAAGAAAAGTCATCATTATGGAACAGTTTTAAATCAATACCCCCCTTCTGACTTCTAGGGGTCCCTATAAGAAAATTTTTTATTATAAAATGAGCAACATAAATGAGTTTTTAAAATTATATGGAACGCAAACAACTACAAATTTTGATCTAAAGAAAATCGCAAATCAATTGGGAATAATGAATTTTCGCATATTGATAGAGACGAGTTACAATTGATCTAAAATAAGCCAACAGGAACCCTCAGTTCCCGGAACAAAGTTCCAACTATAAATTTCGTAACCAATCTCCACACGTCAGATCAAAAAGGTGTACATTGGTCAGCAGGTATCTTTAATAAAAACGGAGATAATTACTAATTCGACTCATATGGACTTCCACCTACAAATGAAGTAAGAGAAATAATTGGAAATGGAACTTTTGATACGTTTCAAATTCAAAAACCAGGAACTACTTATTGTGGTCAATTATGTCTTTATGTGTTATTTAAATTACAAAAAGGAGTACCATTTCTTGATATTATGTTAGAATTGAATGATAATAATGATAATTAAAAATCAAGCGAAGCTAGCTAGCTAAAGCGTCACCTAAAGGTTAAAGCTCACTTCGTTGTAATTCATTTTGATAAAATCGGCCTCTGATATCTTCATCATCTAAATCTTTGAATTCGTAAGTAATCGGATAAGCTTGGTTTATTTTACAAACTTCAAATATCTCTTTAGTCCAATAGCCAACAAAGCCTTTTTCAAATTTATTTTTATACTTAAATATTCTAAGTCTATCTCCAATCTTAAATTTCGGCTTAAGTTTCTGCAAATTCGGATTACTCTCATTCGAATAATTATTTTCGAATATTTTCTTTCAAATTAAATCAGGTTCGTCAGAAGCATTCTTTGGAGTTTCTTCAATACCTGAATGAATCTTAATGTTATACTCTTCTACAACTCCTGGCAATATATTCAGCCATTTCTGATTTCCTCGCTCAGTAAATTTCTTAAAAATTTTATTTTTTAATGATCTATTGAATCACTCAATTACTACAGCCTTTTCTGCATTTTCAGTTGAATAAACAGTTTCAAATAGTGGCTGAACATTTCCGTTATAAAATTCCGACCCTTTATCAACAAACAATTTCCTTGGCTTTCTCTTACTTTCTTTAAAGATTTCTTCAAACGCATATTTAACTGATAGACCACTTTTATTTTCTAAAGGCTTTACCCAAGAGTATCGTGTATATAAATCTATAACGGTCAATGCGTACTTAAACCCTCCTTCATTCGGCATATGAATAAGATCAGCACTCCAAATATCATCTTTATTAAATACTTTTACTTTCAATAAATATTTAGGACTTCTATATTCTTTATGAATTTCAGACGCGTAGGTTTCATTTGCTGACGGATCAATACCCTGACCGAATAATATTTTAGCTTGTAAAGCTTTCTTAACAAACATTCTTTCAATTCTTTCTCTAAATGTAGGATTTTGAATACTATCTAATTCTTGAATCATCTTCTTATCAGCTACATGTCGAGAACTTAGGTCATGATTTTGATAAGCTAAATCATGTCGGTAAGCTGCTTCATCTACTCTGTTTATTGGTTCTTCACCTGGTTTTGGATTATTATTCTCATCTAGTCTTATATCTAATCGAGTTCCTGGACCGGTATATGAATGACCAGGAAGATGTTTTTCTTTCGAATATTTACTCCAAATAAATCCAGGAAAGTTTTCTAATGTTTTTTGCATGTCACCTCCGGAATACTACGAAGTTGAATCACCTCCGCTATGCCGACAAATTAGGGGTTTATGTACTTTTAAGAGATAATTCAATAAATCTAAATTAGCAATTTTTAATTTAATTAAATTTTCGGAATTTGTAGAATTCATTTTAAAAGATAAAATAAATGCTTTACCTTATCATACTAGGACTTAGTTGTATTCCAAACCATCTTTAGTTTCTTTAATTTCAATTGAATCATCAACATTGTGGAGAATATTTTTAAGAACTCGTTTTCCTTCATCAACTAATTTTAATTTACTAATAAAATTATCTACTACTCCTTCTCCCTTAGCAACTTTCTCTAACTCTCTATTATGACGTTTTTGTTCTTCTAATGCTGCCTTTTCTGATTTATTTTTATTTACTGCTTGTACAATACCAGCTGTCCCACCTGCGACACTTCCCGCAGCTGCTATGCCACCTATTATTACAGGAATTAATGGGAGAATCCCGCCGTTCTTTTCTTCATGTATTTGAATATTCTCTATCATTGGTTTACTTATGTAGTACTTTTTTTATTAATATTAATAGTTTTAGGGGTATTTTTGTCAACAATATTACATAATTTTAATTCAACAGTTTTATTATTATTACTTTTTGCTTACGACATTTTTTAATAACAAAATTTTAAGTTACGAAAATTTTCAATCTATTGTAGTTATGAAAAATTTTTAACTTAGGAACAAATTTTAAGTTACTAAAAAATTTTAAGTTATCAAAAATTTTAATTAACCTATAGAACTTTGTTCAGAGGCTTCAGCCGATCGGACCAAAGGTCCTCAGGTTATTAACCTATCCTAGCCATCTTCCCATTAAGAACTTCAATAGAATATTTTACATCTTCTAGCAATAAACCATAAGCCATCAATGAAGTTGTGGAATCTTTTTTTCAATATTAATTGTAACATCACAACCAGTCTTGATAATATCTTCAGATTGTGCACTTAAATCAAAACAGAAAACTGGATATAAATGTCTCCAATCTCCAGGAGTTAATTGTGGTTCAACTCCAAATTCTATACAAAGATTTCTAGAAGCATCATGTCCTTCCATAAATTGATTATTGGTATGATCGAATCTTAATGGATCAATTAGATATCGGTTTGATTTAATAAAACTTGTAAACTTCGAATTGTATCAATATGAAAAAGATTGCTGTTCTTATCAAAACTTGGAGAATTATTTCTTTGAAATGTTAGTAATAAATATCTTGGAGTATTCGAAGTTCTAGTAAAATGCCAGTTAAATCTTTGTTCGGAAAAAGTTACTGAACTAGCAGTACGCTTTAGAAAATTTACTGGAATTGGTTTGTTAGTATTTAATCTTTTTGCAATAGCTGTTTCAACCTCTAAACTAGGAGTAATATGCTTAATCCACCATTCAAGTCTATCAATTTTTAAATATGCTTTTTTTCCAGTCTTACCAAAAAAGATTAATTCATTATTTGCTGTACGATGAATCATTAACTTAAATTTTAATTGACATGATATTTTATCATAATCTAAATATCCGAATAAGGGAGACAATGACCAATTAACTGTCTGTTTACTTTTCTTGTTAAATTCACGTCTTTCTTTATATGCACTATTGTTTGTTTTATTTAAATGATTTGCAATATTTTCTACATCTTTCGCAATTCCTGCTGCATCTGTTCCATCGTGAGTTAAATCATCAACAATTATACCATCATTAGTATCAGGAAACCAACCTTCGATTTCATACTTTTTATTATTTTCACTAATTGTTACAAATCGAAGCATTGAATCAATTACACCTGGAGAATCACTTATTGTTTCTATATTTTGAGTTGCAACATCTAAACCTATTTGTGTAAATAATCTTGGAAAAAAATTATTCTCTAATGCAATATTATCAGTATCTGATAATGGTGCTGTAAAATTAGCATCACTATATAAAGAATATTCACAGTGTAAAAAGGAATCAGGTAAATATAAATAACTCTGCTGATTATCAACTTCAAAGATTATATCTCCTCCAGTATTCACTCTACTGGAAGATCCGGGATTCATAGCAATTCTTATATAGTCCTTTTTTTTTTATTGCAACTGACGAACGGAGGATCGTCTAATCTAAATTTATTTTCGATCAGAGAAGACATTTTTATAAAAAATAATTTGACTTTTTTGTTATTTCTCATACAGAGAAAAATTTTACTAAAAAATTTACTAAAAAATTTTACTAAAAAAATTTTTTTAAAGTATTATTTTAGAATTTTGCTAGACCATTGCCTCTTATTTCTTCAATTGAACGTTCTATGGCTACGCCTGTTTTCTTCTCCTGTTTACTATCAGACCCCACAGCTATGTTAGCGATTTTGTTTTTTGTTTCATCTGAAAGTGTTTTTAATTTTTTTAGTTCTTCAGAATGATTCTTAAGTTTACGAATAGTTTCTAGTTGTTTTAATTCGTTTTGAGACTTAACAGCATTTGATATGGCACTAGCTGTTCTACCTATAGCAGCTGCTCCTTTTGCAGCAGATGTAATCAAATCTTTATTATTTTTAATTAAGTTAACGATTCTTCCAATACCAGAAAATATACCATCTCCTTCTTTTTGAATAGTTTCTACATTGTTATAATGATAAACAGATTTCATAGATGGTTCATGAGCAATTTTATTATTTGAAGCAAAGTGTTTAAGATTGTGTTTATAAATTATAGGCATTTTTTGGATTAAATTTGACTTTTGGGAAAAAATATCTACGATTGGTTAGTAACCTGAGGACCTTTGGTCCGATTAAGATTTACGTGCGTCATCGGCTAAAGCCTCTGAACAAAGTTCTATAGGTTAGTAACCTGAGGACCTTTGGTCCGAACGGCTTAAGCCTCTGAACAAAGATTTACGTTTGTGAATGGACAACAACGTCGAGATAACTTTATTAATTTTCCGTTGCACGTTATCTATTGCGGCAAGTAGCGTGTGATGTACTTCAATTTCTTTTATATTAACTTGCATTTTCTCCTGATTCATCTTCAACGCCGTTTTAAGAGTATTTAACTTAATTTTAAGAACATCTAATTGTCTTTTAACAGCATCTAACTGTTCTTTATTTCCTTTAGAGTTTCCTTGTAAATTTTTCTTTAATTCATTTTCTAAATTGATTTTAAGACTTTTCATTTCATCAACTTTTTGATTAAGTGAGTTTACTTCATTTATTATTCTATTCATCTTTTTCATTTGTGGAGTAATTTTAGAACTTAATTCATCAACACTTTTTTGGAATGTAGTTTGTAACTGCTTTAATTTTTTTTTAATTCTTTCATATAGTTTTTCTATTTCATTTTCTAATTGTTCTTTCAATAATTTTATCTGATGTTTATTTTTAATGACTGCAGATTTTAAATTTATAGAAAGTAATATTAAAATTTTTGATTATTCTGAAATCTTTTTAAAAGTTTTGCTATATCTGCTTCTAGCTCTCTATCCTTTTTATCAAGTTTTAATAATTTTTCGTTGAATGAGTTGTTATTAAGTTTAAGCAACTTTAATTCATTCATCAGTGGAACCAAAACATCGTTGATATATTTTTCTTTTAAGTAATTGATTTGTGTATCAACATATTGTTTATTTGTTAACTCTGTATTTTGTTGCGGAAGAATAGAAAGATGCAATGGACCAGATAAAACGTCTCCAGTTTTCATAATATAATTTTCTAGTTCTATTTCTGATTCAGGATTATTCGGGATATATGCACCTCCACAAACATCTGGTAACATAATTTTTTAACAATAAAAAAGTATTTTTTTATATAATGAGAAAAAAATAAAATTTTTTCTAATAAAAATAAAAAAATGGAAAATGCAAATTTAAAAAAATTATATTCGACCGCATCATCCTGTTCTTCTTATTCGACGAGATCATCGGGATTTGAAAATGAATGTTTTGGTAATAATAATAATAATCCATGTATAGATGTAAATATTTTATTTGAATTACAGGCAGAAATATTTAGAAAACAAACAAAAGGTTTACCTTCTATTGAAACTAACTATTGTATTTTTCCAGGTGATCCATTTATTAAATTTATGGATATTGTCAGTAAATATAATGACGTTGCTTATGTAGAATTAAATAAAGAAAACATGGTTATTATTGGTCATAATAATGTGTATGGATTTATTACAGCAGTGTTACCAATTAGTAATAATGATTGGATAGAAACTAAAATTATCAATTATATCAATATTAGAGAATTAGTTAAAAAATTAAAATCGTTTTCAAAGGAAAAAATTAGATTATTTGTTGATGAACAAAACCAATATAATATTCATATCGAGAGTAAAAAACATAATGAAGAATTATTATGTCAAGTTTATTATAGAGATACAATTTATAAAAAAGAAACATCAGAAATGCCTCAAAGATACGATAATGATACCTATATAGGATTATATTCAAATTTAAATATCAATTTATTAAAATCTTACATAAATGGTTTACCTCAACAGGAGAAAATTTATATGTGGACAACACCTTATACTATTAACAATGACCATAATCATAATCATTATAATTTTAAAGAATCTGATAATAATAATTTTAAAGAATCTTATAATAATAATGATGATGATAATATAGATGATGATTCTGAAACATCTGAAAAAGGAGTGAATGGTAACAAAGATTATACAAATATTAGTAATTATAAAATTTAAGTGAAGAAAAATTTATATCTCAACATGACATTAATACTACATATAATCAAAATTTATCTAAATTTCATTTTCTTACAATTGAAAATAATAATGATGGAATAGTTGAAGATACTGTTAGACAACTATGTGTCGGGTCTACAAAATTTAAATTAGGATTTACATCTAATCAATTTAAAATTTTATCATCTTTGATAAAAACTAAAAATGATTCAGATTATGGTGGTGTTATTAAATTTTCCAAAAGAGATCAAAGACCAATATTTTTCTCTATTATATTATTATCAAGTAATAAATATAATTTATAATTAGATATTCCTATCAGGGAATGGCATCCTATCAGGGAATGGCATCCTATACCAAAAAGTGTAATTTATGATGTTGAAGAATCAATTTATGATGATGATGAAGAATCAATAGTTAGTGAAAATAAATTTAAATTATCTTTTGATAAAACGTTATATGATAAAACTTAATATGATAAAACTTAATGTGACAAAGAAAATAAAATAACTAAAGAACGTGAAATATATAATAATATAAAATAACCCTCAAGACCTTGATATTAGAATGTTTATATCTAAAATTAAAACACAAATTTTTTCTTTAAAAAATAAAAAAATGGAAGATACCAAGTTTTATTGTAACTTATGTAAAAAAAAGTTGCAAGCAAAAAGAAGTTATCAATCTCATTTACAAAGTAAATTGCATTTACAAAATGTAGATCGAGTTGATGAAGGAAATATATTAAAATTAAATAATTATAAAAACTATCTAGAAACATTACCTACTGATATAAAGTTAAAAAAATATTTGATGATTATTCACATTCGGAATATAAAAAAGTTTTTAATAGTGAAGATGAACATGTACCAGATGGAAGATATTTATTTAGCGATAGTGATGAATTTAACGAAATAGATGAATTTGATGAAACTAAAAAAACCGATGAAGCGGAACGAACCGAAGGTTCTAGGGCTTCGCCAGTAACAGATATAAAATATTTATTTAATGAATCTGTTGAACATAATGAAACCGATGAAACTTTTTATAATGTATTAACAAACTTTTTCAAAATATTTAAGGAATCTTTCAAATGTTATATGAATGTAGAAGTACTTTATACAAACACTGGACCTGATGGAATTCCTGAAGAAATAATACAAGGACATTTTACAAATTCGCACGAAATTCATAATGTAAATGATATACAACATTTGAACATGATAATAACTACATCTGAATCGATGATAAATAAATTAGAAAATTGTATAATTGAAGCCCAGTTACGTGAATCTGGTTGGAGATTTGTTAAAATACTATCTAAGAAAATGGTAATTGATAAATATAAAAATAATACTGGTGGTAGTTATGTTCCTTTACCTTTCAGCTCAACACAAATAATCAACATAAAAAATGAAGATGATTATTGTTTTCTGCGGAGTGTTATAGCACATTTACATCCTGTAGAATATCACAAAGAGAGACTAAGTCATTATAATAAAGAAGAATATATAAAGGAATTTGATCTTTCTGATGGTTTAGATGAATTTCCATATGATTATAATAGGTTAATAAAGTTTCATAAAAAGAATAAAAATTTAATAGAAGTAAATGTTTTTGAATTAAATGTGAATTATGTTTCTATTGGTAAAATTACTCCACTTTACTCAGATTCAAAAAAAAATTATTTGAATAATAAAAATTTATGCCAATCAGAAATAGTATACAATGAAAGAGGAAATTACATGCATCATACTATTTTTTACCAAGGAAAAATAATATGTACTGAAAAATTTGAAATTGTTAAAACATTATCACCAATAATGATTAATCATAATAATTATAAAGGACGTAATTATAATTATGATTATGATTCCGATTATTTATCTTTATCTTTAGAATATCAACAAAAATTACAAAATTTAAATAAAAGTTTACAAAAATGTAAAACAGATTATCAACAACAATTAAAAATGTTACTACAAGAATATCACCATAAATATCAAAATAAGATAGAAACAATTCAAAAATTAAATGAAGAAAATAATGAAGAAAATGAATACAATGAAGAATTAAATAATGAAAAAAATGAAACCAATCAAAAAATAAATGAATGTTTAAAAATATGTCAACAACAATATAAAGAACAATATGATAAAGAATATATTTATCAGCTACAAATATTAAATCAAAACTATCAACAGTCTGAAAAAGATTTACAAAGATATATCGATTTAACACATGAAATATAGCTAGATAAATTTGAAAAACTGGAACAAACAAAACAATCAGCACAAGCGAATATATTATATTATCAGGGTCATTTTATATTGTGTAAAGATGTTTCTATATTTACAAAAACTTCAGATAATGCTAATTTTCACTGTCTCCTATGATGTATGACGAGCTTCAGAACTAAAGAAGAAATGAATAGACATTTGGAGAATTGTCAACAAAACGAAGCAGTTGAAAATACTTTTCCTAAAGATGATTATTTAGAATACAATAAATGGTATTTGAAAAATAAAGTACCCTTTACTATTTATTGTGATTTCGAAGCATATAATGTTTACATAACACTTCAACGTAGCAAAGTGCGTCAAGGTAACAAAATTAAAAAAAACAAGCTAATGACTAGTTAATTTTCAATAGGTACAAAATATGATTTAATAGAAAATTTTTATATCCTAAAATGTCTAAAAATTTAAAAAATGCTTACTAGAAGGACAAACAACGCTTCTCCTCTCCTCATGTGTAACGAATTGGCGAGTAAGTCGTTCTGTTCAAAATTATGTTTATCATTTATATATTGAAAAGATCCTATTTAACAGTCTGCCCATTCAGATGATAAGAGGACAGGTCTGTTTCCAATCAAAATACCAGATCTAGCTAACACAGCGGGATTACGTTATCTAAAATCTACCAGGTGTGTAAGAGAATTAATGTTAGTTCCTTAAGCTAAAACGTGAAATAAAATTCTACAAAAATATGCATACAAATTATTTGACTATTTTTAATGAGGTCATCAACAGGAACTTGGTCAGGACTATCGCGTTTCGACCGCTTCATCCTGGACGCTCAAACCCGACCAAGCGCGGTCCTGTACATTTAAGATGCACAGCCTCAAAAGTTATATCTATAATAGGGAAAGATTAGCATCTATCAAAAAAATAGAGTCACTATTGACTGAAATGTACCTCAGGCATTTGCAAGAAGGACAGAGTCTGATAATTCTGATAATGGTAAATATGAAAAAAGTGCACCTGAACAAAGTAAAGAAAAATATTTATTTGAACAAAAACCATTATGTTTGGGAATGTACATTCATTCAAATTATCCTAAATTCTTTAAATCAGAATATTATCAATACTATGGTGAAGATAGTTCAGAAATGTTTACAAAGAAAGTAGAAGAATTACAAGGACGCTTTTCACGATTGCTTGAAACAAATATACCAATGCTTCCATTAACGGATGAAGAAAAATATCATTTTAATGATGAAATAAAATGTTTCTACCGTGGAAAAGAATTTACAAATAATTATAAAACTGGCAGAGGTAGATATCTTGATAAAGTAAAAGATCATGATCATCTAAATGGATTATATAGAGGTGCAGCACATAATTCTTGTAATCTTAATGCTAATAAATTTAGATATAACTTTGTTCCTTTATATTTCTATAATGGTTCTATATATGATTTCCATTTAATAATGAAAGATTTATTTTCATCTGAAAAATTACAACAACAACAAATAAATGTACTATGTAAACAAGAAGAAGAATATTTTTCAATGCAATTAGGTTGTATTAGAATTTTAGATGCATTTAGATTTTTTACTCCTTATTCATTAGATGTTATGGGAAAAACTTTGAAACCTGCACAATGTAAAATATTAAATAAATATAATTTAAAACCTTTAAAAGGCATATTTCCGCATGAATATATAACTGGAGATTTTAATTCTGTGAATAAAGTTATGGAAGAAAAACAACTTCCTCCAATAAATAAATTTAAATCAACATTAAAACAATCACAATTATCTGAAGAAGACTATGCAGAAGCTGAAAAAAATTGGAGAGAGTTAAAATTGTAGAACAATGTATGATTATACAATGAAATATCTACAGATAGATGTATTAATCCTTACTGATCTTTTTGAAAACTTTCGTGATATGTGTTTAGAATATTACGGAATAGATCCATGTTATTGTTATTCTACACCAGGTTTAACATGGTTGGCAGGATTAAAGCATACTGGTGTTAAACTTAAACATTATAAAGAAAATACATATGATAAATTATTATTTTTTGAATCTGGTATTAGAGGTGGAGTTCCATCAGTTTTAGGTAATAGATATGTTATGTGTTATAATAAAAAAGTAAATCCTGATGATTATGGAATAATGAAACCTTTATCTCCAGAAGAAAGCGATCAGTTTATAAAATTGTTTAATCAAAATATAGAAGCACTTATATCAAATGAAGTTAGTCAAGCAGCAGTTGATGAAATCATGAGAGAAAACTATTTGTTATATTATGATTTTAATAGCTTATATTCTTCTTGCATGATACAAGAATTACCAACAGGTGAAATGACATGGTGTAATATTCTTGATTATCAAAAAACACATGATGGAAATTATAATTATGGTTATATATATGAAGTTGATTTAGTATACCCTGATTATATAAAAGGCGCAACAAAATATTATCCTTTCTGTCCCGAAAACAAAATTCCCAATATAGACGATTTTTCAGATTATCAAAAGTCTATAATTCCTGAGAAATACAGACCAACAAAAAAGCTTATGTTAACACAAGGTAATAAAGGAAAGTATGTTGTTGAAGGAAGAATGTTGGAAGAATTGGTATTTAGATCATGGAATGATTCTCACTAAAATACATAGAAAACTAGAGTATAGAAAATCTAAGTCGTTAAAAAAATATATAGAGTTCAATATTGAAAACGTAAAATAGATAAAAGAAATAAAGATGATTTTGGAAACGTGTTCTTCAAATTAATGAATAATGCATTTTATGGTAAGACTTTACAAAATGTGCGTAATAGACAAAATATTGAAATAGTTTATGATAGAGATAGGTTTCAAAATTTTAAAAGGAAACCTACATATAAAAGAACTACTAGATTTAGTGATAATCTATGTGCTGTACATTTACGTCGAATCAGCGCAAAACATGATCAGTTTAATTTTATAGGATTCACTATATTAGAATTAGCTAAACTATTTATGTATAAATTTATATATGAATTTTTAGCACCTGCTTATGGCAAAAACTATAAATTACACTTTACAGATACCGATTCTGTTTTCTTAGAATTAACAATACCGTATAATTCTTCACTTGATAAAGAAATTAATAAAATAAAAGATATCATTCATCCTTCTGATTTATGTAAAGTAAAAGCTGAACTAGAAGGAAATGAAGATTTCATAACAGAAGCTATATTTTTAAAATCTAAATGTTATTGTTATAATACAACTAATAATATTAAAACACATAAAACATTAAAAGGAATTTCAAAGGTATCAGTGACTAATCAAATAACATTTCAAGGTTATAAAATGCATTATTTAATAATAAAATAAAAACAGCATGTAATTATAGACTTAATTCAAAGAAACATAAAATGTATTTAGAAGAGGAACATAAATTAGCATTAGATCCATTTGATGATAAAAGAAAAATTTTACCTGATGGAATAGCTACTTTACTTTTTTAATTTTCTAATTTCTAAGATAGACAAATTTGATTTATATATAAAATAAAAATATAAAATATTATAACACTATATTTGTATATTTTTTATCACTCGGTAAACAAATCTTCTATAACTCTATCATGAATTTTTTTATCAATATTAATTGTAATGAAGCCGTAATCTTTTGACCAAGCATTGTTACACGATTGTTTAAATTCATCTTTATTTCTTACACATAAATCTCTTAACAAATCACATAAGTTTCTTGCATTTATTTCAAATAGTATAAATATATTTGCATTCTTTCTAATAACACTTCCGTCTAATGAATGCATACGTTGTGTTAAATAAAAAACACTACAGTTATTATGTCTACCTCTTACGAAATAATTTCTCTGAACTGACTGATTTCTATCATTAACACAATCATCAAAAATTACACAATGTTTCATTGTTTTATCTAGTTTACTAGGATCTTGCATATTACCACTATCATCTATTAATTGTATCTTTATGTGTTTATTTTTATTAGATTCTACTAACTGATCATTTTTTGCTGCTTCTTCACACCACGAACTTATTTCTTCTTCATATTCAGAATTTTCATATTCTTTGAATAATGAAGCAATTGCTTTTTTTTAAGATTATTTTCAAATCAATATTTTAAAAATTGATAGACGGGTTGTTCTGCTGTTGTTGTATAAATTATAAGATTGTTGTAATCCAAAAAATTTGAAGTCGTCAAAATCTTAAATAATAGATACGTTTTTCCACAACCTTATCTTCCACAAATAACTGACAAAAATTTATTAGATAAATTTGGATGATGATTAAATTTCAGTTTTTTTATATAATGGGGGTAGTTCACTCATTTTCAGTAAAAAAATTTTATTTTTATTTTAAAAGAAGAAGAAGAATAATAATAATAAGAAGAAAATTAAACTTCTCTAGCTTCGCGTGGGAGTTTATACCTCCCGAACCAAAAGATCTATCATACTCTCTTCACCTCCAAAATTTATTTCTTGTCCTTTCTCATCAGTGATTCTAATGTTAATGTTGTTAATAGTTTTTCTTGTAATAGGGAAATATATCAATGTTTGTGGAATTACATTTAGTCTATAACCAATGGGTACAGTAAAAGCTGGAAAACTGAATATTAAATTTGACAATTTACCATTTATATATCCTCCTTCAATAATGTCACAATGTACAACAATTGAACTTATTTCAGTTATTTTTGGAATCTTCTCACGTAAATGATAACCTTGACTATAAATTTGTTTATTAAATCCTAATAGCTTTGACAATGAACTATCATGATTAAAATCAACTTGATGATTTTCGTCTAAAGCAAGAGAAAATTTATTAACTGCCGGTTCAACTGCAAAATGTAATTGTTTCTTATCTTTAAATGGTATACCTAAATGTCTCTTAATTTCATTTGATATTGATTCAACTTCGTAAGAACCAGGAAGAAAAGTTAGTATTTTCCATGTTTTACCTTTATCAGCAGAATATCTAGATTGGTCATTCACATCTTTGATAACGTTTTGAATAGTATTAAATGTGGAGAAACTAGTCAATGCAATTTGATAATTTTTATTTTGTTCCAAATGTAGAATGGGTTCTAAATTACAAGTATGTAATGAAGTAGTTGTTATAATTTTTAACGTCGTGCTAAATTTTGATGAACCTAAAATCTCTGTTAGATTTTCTAAATGATAATTAATTTTGTCTAAATCTGCTGATGATAATTCTCTCGAAGACATTTTTAACTAAAAAATTTAAATAAATATTTTAGATAAAAACGTAGATAAAAATCATAGATAAAAATCATAAATAAAAATCATAGATAAAAATTAGAAACAACATATTTCAGCTATACTTTTATAATCCTCTTCATTTAGAATCTTCATTTCTAACAGTCTTTTCAATATAGCATGAATTTCATTGAAACTAGAATTATGTCCTTCTTTTATTGCAGATATTAAAATATTTAATCTATTTAGTAATTCTTGTGGATCATCTGGTAAAAATACAGTTGTTTCTGTTTTAAAGCCTTTTCCTTCTTTAAATCCCGATGAAACTAATCTTTCTAAATCTTTATAACGTCTAGGAGATTTTGCTGCACCAACTCTATCTAACATAGCTTTATATTTTATGAGATCTTCTACAGCATAATTTTCTAAATCTGCTCCTCTTAAAAGATCAACAAAATTTCTATCTAAACTAATAGGAGATTTATCTGGCGTAAAAATTAACCCCCATTAAGGTTGTGGAAATATTTCTTTTCCACCAAGATAAAATCTTGCAAATAATTTTTTATCTAAAAAGAAAGTAGAATGTTCAAATAACATAGATTTTGGTAATCTTTTATCCATGTTTGCTTCTAACAAACCATAATCATCTAATAGTGTTTTAAGTACTGGATCCTCTATATTAATTTGTTTTTCATTAAGTTCTTTTTCAAGAGTTTTAAATGGTTCGACAGTTTTTTCATAATCAGTTTTTATTTCTTCAGTTAATTTTAATTGATCAAACATTTCAGATTGTATACCTGCTTTTTTCATTCTATGTTGAAGATGATTTTCTTTCATAATATTTTTTAGTTTTGTTAACTTGTCTAATTGTTGAATTCTTTTAAAATTATCAGCTCTAATTTTATCCATTTTTAAAATATAATATCTGAATTTTGTGGTAACATTCGAATACAACAAAAACATTTTACTGAACAAATTATTTTCTTATTGCTTTGTTGTCTGACATCTTTTCGTTTAAAGTTTTCTCGTTCTAAGTTTTGTTTAATAAAGTTTTTCTTAAATTTTCGCTTAATGTTTTTAGCTCTTCTAAAAAAATTTTATCATTTTCTTCATTAGAAATTTTACCATCACTAGAAATTTTGCCATCCTGTTTATTCTTATCATCAACTTTTTCTGACTGTGATTGAAATGATATTTGATTTACTTCATTAGCTATTTGATCAAATTTTTCAATCTCATCTAACGTAATATCATTATCATCACATACTCTTTGAAAGTAGTAATGCAATTTGTCATAGACTTCTTTAATATGTAAATGCTTAGTTTTTAATGATTTTCGTTTCTTGGTTATTAACGATTTATCTAACATTGTAACAAGTGAAGTTGCAAAAACACCCGTACCTGTTAAAGCTGTAGCAACTACTGGAATTACTAAAACACCTGAAGATATAACAATTGTTAAAGCACCTAAACTTATTGTTAAGAATATGCCAATACCTTGTGTTACATTCTTAACATTAGACCATCTCTTTCTTAATTTTTTATAATGCTCTAATCTTAATAATAATTTAGATTCCTTATCTTTCATATAGCGTACTCTATCTTTGTGTTTTTCTTTGTTCATTTTTTCAATGTCCATTAAAGTAGAACTACGTTCATATGATAACGAAGGATATATTTTTGCGGTTTCTTCCACTTTTGTTTTTCCCATTTTCGTCCCCGTTGAGGTTTCTTCCATTTTTAAAGAGATATTTTTAGTCACATAATTTTAGTTATCTCATATTTAAAAACCTGAAAATGGATAAAATTCATGAATTTAGACGTTTTTAAAAATACCAATTTTTCTGATGTTGTGTCCTGGAACGGTCATGATTTTCAAAGTAAAAAATGAACTTAATCACAAATTTGAGATTCTTAACTTTTATGATTTTTTCGGTGTCCTTGAACGGTCATGATTTAAGAGAGAAAAAATGATCTTAATCTCAAATTTGAAATTCTCAACTTTTATGATTTTTGGTGTCCTAGAACGGTCATGATTTTGGTAAGAAAAATGTCATAATCTCAAATTTGAAATTCTCAACTTTTATGATTTTCGGTGTCCTAGAACGGTCATGATTTTGGTAAGAAAAATGTCATAATCTCAAATTTGAAATTCTTAACTTTTATGATTTTCGGTGTCCTAGAACGGTCATGATTTTGGTAAGAAAAATGTCATAATCTCAAATTTGAAATTCTCAACTTTTATGATTTTCGGTGTCCTAGAACGGTCATGATTTTAAGGGTGAAAAATTTCATAATCTCAAATTTGAGATTCTTGACTTTTCTGATTTTTTCGGTGTCTGGAACGGTCATGATTTTAAGGGGGGTGTAAAATGTCATAATCACAAATTTGAGAATTTGAAAAATTTGAAAAATTGGGTATTTTTAAAAACGCCTAAATTTATGAATTTAGGTCTTCATAACCTGAAAAAATGACCAAAATTCGTGAATTTAGTCGTTTTTAAAAATCCCGATTTTTCAAAAAAATGATACTTTTTAAATGGACTAAATTTATGAATTTAGGTCTTAAAAACCTGAAAAAGGGTTTTTATGTCGTTTTTAAAAATACCAATTTTTCTGAATTTGTCTTGGCCTGGAACGGTCTTCTTCCCATTACTTCTTAGAGCTTCCACGCTATGAGACAAAAATTGTCTGGTAAGAGCAGATATCTATGTGAATCTGGGAAAAACCAAACAAAGCAATGTTGTGGCTGGTAAAAGTCTCTGATATGTAATACACTTGTGGTAAATTGACCATGCGCCATCTCATCACTGTAAACTGTAGACAGCCACTTATCGGAGAATGTGTGAGCCACATCAGTATTTTGGCACTTACTGCGTATTATCAGACACATTTCCTGCTTGTCAGACAATTTTTGTCTCATCGCACGAAGTAATTAACATTATTGCGTTTACTGCCTATCATACTATTTATGACTAATATATACACTTTTATTGAAGTTGGATGGTGTCCTTGATAATTTTCAATTATTGAATATGCAATGTTGTAAATAAGTAGGGTTCTTTGCATAAACCTTGAGGCATGGCAATAACAGGTCTGGATATTTGACGTATTGATGCCATCTTTTAATTCTGTTTTTACAATGTTTTTTACAGCTTTTAAGGGTCTATATACTTCCCTAAAGTTGACATTGACACAGCGGACTTCTAAAGTATTAGAGTTGTTCATAATGCGAGTTTGAATGAATGGAGCAGAGTTAGAACCTATGTGATTAGGAGTGACTAGTTGCCATTAGCTGATGTTGAATAGTTTGATCATATTTAAGCACTTTGAGTTTGAGAGACAATGCTTTAGAAAAGTAAACAGAATTGTCTGATATTTTGGCTAATAATTGTCTCATCTTGTCTGCTCTGAACAGGCACTTTTGGTTGTTCATTGTCTCATGTTGTCTGTTGCAATTGTCTGATCATTTTGGCTGTTATCTTGTCTGATTTTTCGCTGTCTACAGTTTACAGTGATGAATTAAGTCTGAGCTGCAGTCAACCAACAACCGTTCTGTTCAACTTGCAAGTTGCAACTATAATTGCGGCTTACCTATCGATGTCAAAAGTGAAAGTCTCAAAAAATAATGTTTTCTAGTCGCATACACTGTAAATCGCTCAATACCAATCACATATGAAGGATGCATACCAAAATACTTTTTGGTATATTTCTGTATTCTCTTGGTATGCTTTTCGTATGTTATTTCAAATGTGGTATGCTTTATATGCTGAAGCCATACCAGCACAATGTTAAAAGAAAGCATCAATCATTTCCAAAGTATGTTGATTTAAGGCCCTTTGTCAATAAAGATCACAATAATATTACTACTGTTCTTTAAGTAGTGAGATAATTACATTCGAGCGTCATACCTTCAATAATGAATTCGATTTTAGTACACGTAAGTCTAAGGTATTTCATAAATAATCAATAAGTATTCAACCATCAACAATTATGCATTATGTAATTTTGAAATTAAGCATATTATCAATCCTAAATAAAAACACATTATAATTCATGAATGCAAAAAATAGTTATGTTTGAGACATATCAGTCAACATGATTTCACGGAAGATACCGTTTGTATGAAATGATGTTTATCAACTTAGTTTATAAAGTAGAGCTAACTAAATGTCATATTAAAATTGCTAGACAAGTAGCAACTACGACAAAAAATTGTGCTTTAACTTTATCAATACATGAGTTGTCACTGAATAACATACCAATGGTCCCACCCCTCCACTTAACCCATTAACGACAATGGCATAAATAAAGTACACCGAAAGAGTAACATATTTTTGATCGAAACCTATGCAGTTCGGCGACAATGACGTTCAAAACGATAAATTCATTTAAAATACCACTGAACCACGTGTATTTCCTCAACATTTTATTTTAGTGTTTCTTTTCCCGCGACTTTTGAAACAATTTTCTACCAAAAAACATGGCGAATGAGTAAGTGTGAAATTATCTACTTTGAATATATTGCATCATCATAACTGTCGGCAAAGTAATGAATAATGACTCTATTTGAATGAATATAATGGATATTTGTTTCGTAATTAGTGTGTAGTATGAATAATTGATTATAGAAAAGTGTACTTTATTTAGTACGCTGTCATTAGGGTTGGCACATGGGACAAATCAAAGTCAGCAGATGAGAATTGCAGAATGCCCTTTTCTAATGACATCAGTTTTAGTTATGTGTAAAAGTACTTCAGGAAAGAGCAGTATCTTAATAATACAAGTTTATGGTATTAGGGTAGGTGGGTGCAAGAGTCCGCACTTAACGCGTGGATGAATATTTTCCCTATGAAACCTCTTTCATTAATACTTAAATTGAACATTGTATCAGAGCAGTGTCCAAAGATTAATATGTGCTGTTAAAGAAATCAGTTTTACCCATAATTGAGGAATACGACATCATTTATTTACGTGTGTCATTTTCGGACTCTTACCCCCTATATGGGGCAAGTGTACGAATATCTAGGGGTAAAAGTACGCGTGCATTCATATAACTTGTGTACGTTTTCCTGATAATTTTGAAATTAGGAACTTTTATTATTGATAAGCTTATCCATAATTTAGCAAAATTTGTACATATAATCAATTCATTTCATTAATCATGAGTATCAAATAATCCAAGATGTTCTTCACATCCTAATAATAATAAAATTTCATTTTTATTCATGCATCATCGTCTATCGCTTATAGTAAAAGTACCTAGGTAATTTCAACATTTGCTATGTATTCGCAAACACAGGATGTACACAATATAATTTCAAAACAGTTCAAGAGCATAGAAAGCACATACTACTGCCGAAGCACGTTTCGCACGTCCAACAATAACATCTGGTGCATTAAAACCAATCACATGTCGACTGATGATAGTTTGACTTACAAACACATCAAATGTTATCAGCTGAAGATTGCTTGGAAAACTTAGACTTGTCATTATTTTTAGTGCGTCTACATTCTTTAGAATTGGCTTTTTTCGGAGGACAGTTTTCATTCGACGTTAATATGGTAGCTTGTTTCCGCTTCAGTTTCGGCCTATCATTCGAAAGACTATTTTTGCTTTTGGGGCATGGACGGACATACTCCAGAGAAACCATGTTAGACGACTGAGATGTGGATGGTCCTTGAGAATATTCCATAGATGGTTTATTGGAAATCTCTTTTTCATCTGCATCGCTCACAGCGATGCAATTTTCATTTTGATCTACTTCCTCCTCTTCAACCGTGTCAGCTATCGATGACGGCAAAAATTCAGAATCGTCAAAGATTTCAGAATTAAAGGGGAAAAATTCTGTACATTCAAAAGCTTTTCTAGCTACTTCTACAGTGGCAGCTTTACCGTATGCAACAGAGATCAAAGTGCTGACCTGATATTGCGTGATCGCTCTCCCTGGATGACTGGCAATCCAATTATCACATGCTATACTGTAAAATTTCTTGAAGGGACCAAAGAAACAGCGGTCCAGTGGTTGGGTCCTATGACTCGAATGCGGTGGAATAGTCAACAAGTAAATATTATTTTTCTCACAAAATTTAATGCCTTCCAAAGACAGATGTGAAATATGATTATCAAGAATAAGGAGAACTGGGTCCTCTGTCGATGGCCTAACATGACGCTGAAAATGCTTAAGATACTCAGGGAAAATTGTTGAGTTCATATATCCTGAGTCGGTACATAATCCTAAAGCACCAGCAGGCGCATTGTCGATCAGTTCCGGTTTAAGACGTTTGCGTCGAAAAATCACTACCGGTGGAATATACTGACCAGATGCGCTCACTGTGCAGAGACTATGATGGTATGCCTCGTTCCCCAGAAACTACTTTCCTGACGGATCTCTTCCCCTTTTTGGTTAGAACTTTTGGGAGCTTATTGGGTACAGTGGAGGCTCCACTTTCATCCATATTGAATATCTGATCAGAGCTGAAGTGATATCGATCGCATGACTCTTTCAGAAGATGGAAAAATATTTCACAGCTCTGTTTAGCAAACGAGGACGCACGGGACAAACTTATATGTTCAGGTGTTGTTACTGACAGTCCGGTATTTCTATTAAAAAAAACCTTTCACCCAGTCGATACCTGCCATTCTGGTATCCTTATCGAAAGGGTTATCAATATCGCAAATTTCAGCCAAATCATAAGCCAGTGAACGAAGGTTCTTTAGAGTCAAACCATGAAACAATTGGTCCATTTTTAAACAGTATTCGTAAAGTTTTTGCTCTACATCTGGTGTAAACACTGACTGGAATCTTCCTAGCGAGATTGGCGCTTGATCCTGAAATAAATAATGAAATTCAAAACATAACTGGGAAAGAATAGTTATCGATAGGGCTTACTCGTTTCAAATAATTTCTGATGTTCTTTTTTGGATACTTGGAATTGTGTTGCCAATGACCGGCGAGATTCTCTATTTTGAATTCTGTTGCATATTTCAATGCGCTGTTCTTCACTTAGATTCTTTCGGTGAGTCTTCCGATTGTAGGCACGCATTTTACACTGAAATCACCAAGAATGTGGATGATTTTATCTGAAATTGCATGAAGAAGTATCTACCATAAGCATCATTTCAGTTACTTATGTCGGCTATGCCTTATAAATAAAATCTATTTTGTCTATGCTTCATTAGAAAAGGAGCTCTACATGTAGAATTGATGAATTTACTATAATCTACATGCAATCTAGAGTTTGTAGGCATACCGTAATATAGACTGATTTCAAAATATAATTATATCTGAGAGTATTACATAATGCACTATCATGATACTATATCATTATGACCTGATAATTCAACAATATCATTTCTAGGGGCAGGAGTACGCAGTGCGGATTGCTGCCCCAAAATTAGCGCGGACTTTTGCCCCTGCTGTTATGCCTATCTTTGATATGAATGTTCAAATGAATACCAAGAAAACACAGGAGCCAGCTGATTCAGCACAATTAATAAAGATATGAATACTGATGCTGCAATGATAATTTTTCTACAAGCTTTAAATTACACAATAGGGCGCATCATTTGTGAAAGTTGCACATTTTATCGAACAAGATAATCGTTAGATACTTACCTTAGCGATGCACGTGACACGACTGGTAACGGATAGCGTGTGAAACGGTAAACAATCTTTTACGATTGGATGATGATCTGATTGGACAACCAAACAGCAAGCATGGAATGTTTCCCTTTTTTGAGAAATCAGACGGTGCGGACTCTTACCTCTATGCGGACTCTTGCACCCATTTACCCTACTATGCAGGTTTATTGTCTATAATTGAACCTTCATTAGCAATTTTTCCATAAAATCATGGATGCGCTCGATGGTAATCAATCACCGATCATTGACTTTAGCATTACAAGAAGGATGATGTATTTGTACGTTGAAAAATATACAAACAATGATATTGCAACAAAACAAAGTGAAAATAGTTAGTGGCGCTGGGGATCGAACCCGCGTCGCATAGCCGTGATAGTCGTAGTTTTACCCAATAGACTGTGACACGTTTCTTACGCATGTGAATCTGCCGCTTAGTGTTCTAATCGCCTGAATTCCCCAGCTGCTTATTTACTCTTATCCTTCAGGGTCGACAAGTACGTGAGATTCTGCGAGACGGCGACCTTGGCAGAGGCGCTAGACACCGCTGAAAGTGGGATAAGACGGAGCTCCCGAATTCGCGCGATTTATGCAACGCCGCCTAATCTCAATTATGATTCAGATGAAGATAGTGATCCAGAAGACGAGTCCGATGAAATAAGTTTGAATAACCTGGGATCGGGTTTGCTGTCTGCTCCGGCTGCAATTGAAATTATTGAAGATGAGGATAGTGATGATGAAGTAGATGAACCTGCAGCTAAATGTCCTAAAATTGAAAATTGGGAGGAATCGTCGGTTTCAAGCAGTCATTCCGTAGTCGTGAACGGAAGTCGACAATTTTGAGATCACCGATCTAGCAAAATCCATTTAGGTATGATCGCAAAGATCATTGGCCGGTGACGGTCGAGACACAGAGAAGATGTCAAGGGTGTTCTAATGGCAGATCAAAGGTCATCTGCGAAAAGTGCAACGTTGGGCTTCAAACTTTGTGTTTCAAAAAATACCACTTACTGTAACAGTGACAACTCTACCGACAATTGCATACATATATGCCACCTCTGTAGAAAAAAGATGGCGGAACGAAATTTCTCGGAAACGATGAATTTGTAATGAGAATAGATATTTGTGAAAAATTTCACTGGTTTTTTTAAATTTTGATTGCTAAAAAAAATCCGGGCGTTAATGGGTTAACTCCGAAGTGGGGAGGCGGCCATCGTTGAGGGGACCATGGAAAGGGCAGATATCTATGTGAATCTGGGAAAAACCAAACAAGGTAATGTTGTGGCTGATAAAAGTCTCTGATATGTAATTCACTTCTGGTAAATTGACCATGCGCCATCTCATCACTGTAAACTGTAGACAGATATGCCACAGGGGAGGAAGCTCAAAGAGCTTTGTTGCATTCCCAACAGTTATGATTTGGCTGTTAGGATCCACCACAGCATCAACTTATTGTAGCCACTGAGGAAAGGCAATAAGAATAAGACATCAAACTGCCAACAACAGACCTGCAGTAGCAAAAGGCCCATTTTAGTGGATTCTTACGACAGCCAGGGGAACGTACGGGAGCTTTTTAAGTCTGTCCTTGGTCCAGCTGGATATTTACTGCTTAAATCAACGTATGTAATGTTTTCAATTTCTCTTCAAATGCTGTCTACAGTATGAGTTTCAGACTTTCATATCAACAGCAGTTGAACGCTTGAATTTGTGTATTTTTAGAAACATTCCCCAACTTGGGAAATGTAGAGAAATTAAGTGTTGAAGACAATTTTCAAACTGTCAGTTTTTATACGAATGATTTTATCATGGTAAGTGAATGTAATGTTTGACAATCTGGACACTTAAATAATGTTTCTCATCAGAATGCAATTCAAACAAATTAAAAGAGGATATGGAAAATTGTGTAGTTGTAACCTGTTTCATGAATGAAATAGTTTTCTTGCTGAAATGTGGAGCAATGCCATTTTATGTTCATTGTTATCCGTAAACGGACATGTTTTATGCAGATATGGACAGTGATGACGGATAAAATACATCTATATGGCAAGTTCAACTCACATCAAGTGCTTACGTGTTCTAGCATCGAATATAGGTCATTTCTCTATTAGGAGCTACACGTATTGCATTTATGTCAACAGATTTTCACTTTCCCATTAAAGCAAGTTACACGAAGTAAGTTACATTTCAGTACGAGTAGAATGAGTGAATATATTTCCTTAAATCAACAAAGTGTGGAAAGTAAAGTATCTGCTCAATTTTGCTTTGAAAAGCTGTGATATTCTATAAAGTCAATAATTCTGCTTTGTTCAAAGATCTTTGAGAAACTGTTTACTATCTCGCCCTAACATGTGACTTTCAAAATGGGGGCCGGTGAAGAGTGAATACAGAGCGCTTAGCGTGGCTTACGGGAGATGAGAGAGCTCCCATTGTTAAGTCTTGATGTATGAGGCGAAGTTTGTGTAAAGTCGGATTACATACAGTCCGTTTCATAAAAAGTGGATCATCCTAAAATTTGACTAAATAAAACATAAGTATGATACAGAAGACATTTTTCATGTTATTTCATGTCCATAATATATTTAAATGTCTATGGTACAGTAACGGTTCTTAAGAAGCTAATATTTTGTGGCCCTACCCTTATTGTCAATGACATTACCAATTCGTCTAGGCATTGATTCGATGATATCGTTGATTTTTGACTGATCTAAATTTCTCCACTCTCTTTTTAACAGTGACGTAAGTTGTGATACGCCATCTGTAGGTAGCAGTGAACGACGAACGTTACGTTTTAGAATACTCCATACATTTTCTATGGGATTCAGATCAGGAGAACGAGCTGGCCAAGATAATGTCCTAAGCCCTAATTGAGACTTGCACAAGTTGACTCTACTACTCCTGTGACACGTAGCATTATCATCCATAAATAACCAAGTTGATGGATCACCAAGTTGATCTGTCATTTGGCCAATATTCATTCGTAAAACATTCACATAGCGTTCAGAATTCATGGTTCCTTGCTGTATGTGAAGTTCAGAGCGGCCATTGGTCCAAATGCCAGCCCAAATCAGTAGAGTCGCACCACCTTGTACCCGGGGACGATGTAAATGTCTCGGAATTTCCTGATCAGATTTTATCCATAATCTCAATCGACCATCACTATCCTTCAGACAGACTGATGCCTCATCAAACCAGACAACCCGATCCCATTGATTTCGCCAGTGACAATGACTCATTGCCCATCTGAGACGTCTTTTTGTATGCTGATCTGATAATTCGATCTGAGAGGGCCTCTTACAGCTCTTGAAATTCGACTCAATAAGTCTTCTACGAATAGTGGACTTAGAAATAGACGAGTCTAGTGCAGCCATCTCAGTTAACGAGAGACTTGGATCAACTTTAACAAATCTCAAAATTAGGCCGTCTCTACGTTTGGATGTTTTGCGTGGACGACCAGAGCCCTCTTTACGACAGAGTCGAAAATCATCATTATGCCATCGATGCACATTTGTGTAAGGGACATTTAGTCGCTTGCTTGTAGCTCGCAAAGAAAACCCTAGTTCTAGCAAGGCTAACACTTTGCCTTTTGTGAATGCGATCTCGTTATTGTTCATTTGTGCTTTGTATTGTTTTCAACCTGTAAGAGATAGATTTCTAGCTGAAAGCAATCAGGAGTGCTGCCAACACCACCGCAACGAAGTCAGGAAGCTATGGAACATGAAGTCCAGTTAATCACATGTAGCAGTTACATTATTGTTGATGAATAATGGTGCTATACTGGCTCTGATTGACCGATTTTCTTTATTTTTGTTTTGCTTGATAGCTTTTGGCTTGTAGAACAACCTATTGCATAACAAAGGAAACAAATGTAATTTTATAAGAGTGAGGTATGATTTTGTGTAACATTGATAAATGAAGATCAAATTATCTACTACTTTTTTATCTATAACAGGAAAACAACTCAATATTCATGCTTGAAATTTCCAACAATGATATTAGTAAGCACAACTGACATATCTTCCAAATTTCAGAGAAATTCGTTCAAGTTTGGCGGAGTTAGACAAAATTGAAGTTAAGGCGATGTTTAAGGGTGATCCATTTTTTATGAAACAATCTGTATTTATCACACAGCGATTACATCTTTATGGGATTCGAGGATGAACAGGATCTGTTTACTTGTGGGAATCGAAAAGGCAAAGATTGATGTACAGGATTTGTTTGCATGTGCGGATCGCAAAAAGCATACTGTATTTATTGATGGGATGAATTTAATGACAGGATCAGTTTACATGTGGGAAACGCAACAATTGAATGATGTCTGATTTATCTTTGTGACATATCTTTCAAGACATATCATTACCTATTCAGTATTTTGTCAGCCACTATGTGTTGGACTCCGCTCGTCTGGGTTTGAGTGTTGGAACCCCGCTCGTCTGGGTTTGAGTGTTCAGGTTAGGAGTCGAAACACAACTAGACGAGTACCTGCTGATGACTGACGGACTGCAGTATTACGTTTCATATCCCTTAATCGGTAGCTGAAGTAGGGGTCGATGTATTGTAATTCAAATGAGGAAATGTGGAATTACATGAAGTACTATAGACGGATGAAGAAACTGGCGATAACAAATTCAAGTGAAGAAATAGTATTTTCCATGTGTAGTCTTAGGTATAGTGTGTATAGTTTCATTGCTTTCGATGTAGTAGAGTGTCATTGTAGTTCTATTGTTTACCTCCATTCTCCACTTTCCACTTGTCCACTCTTACCATTATCGACTTTGTGTAGTGTCAGATATAATTCACTTGTAATCGGTGTAGTAGCATCGTTGTATTTCCATATTTTACCTACACTTTTCCAATTTTTATTCATCGGTTTCCTGTTGTTTTATAATATCCATTTTGTTTTGAACGTGTATACGGCAGTGTTTTGGAATGTATGGTATTAGTATATTAACAGCAAGAATGAGTAGTATCACAAGTCTTAAGATTTCCATTTTTACCAGATATTGGGCCAAAGCTGATCAATTTTAATCCGTTGCCACGAGAAAGCTACATTGAGTTCTTTTAAGAACTGATTAATCCAATGGTTACAGTAGCATTGCCTTTGTACACTTGCGGATTGGAGAACGCCATCAGTCCTCATTAGGACTACTTTAACTAATAATTTGAATTAGTAGGCACTATATTCTATTATAAATGGCTACTGGGATAACTTTCATCATCGTATGAGAAAAATCAATTACAACACTTACAGATGATTTTGTAAGAAATGCCTTTTCCCTGACATGTGAAGAGTCAATACAGCAATCTTAACACTAGAACTTAGCAGCCCCGAACCCGTCAATTGACGATTTTAAGAATAAAAATGTTCCTAAGGTTTGAACAAGGTGTTGCTTTCCATTTCCTTTCATGACATTTCTTTATTCACAGAGTCATTCCAGAAGAAACTTGTGGCTATTGAAAAATTACACAGAAATATGAAATACAAGTCTTTATACCTTCCAGTGCCGATACCGTCAACTATTGCGATATCAAATGTTATTGATCAAAACATTGATTTAATGCTTGTCACTCCTCACATAATGAGACCTATGATCATTTCATATGATATTCTTGTATTGCTTTTATGGTGATGAAAATGAATTATCAAATTCCTCTGATTACTCATTGCTTATTTTTTATTATCATTGCAGAAAATAATAAGTTGCATTAGAAATCAGTCCATTGCCAGAAATAATGAAAATCAGATATTCGATCAGATTTATCTTGCGGCATTTAATCTCCGACTTTGCTGATTTTCGGATATATGTTTGTTATACATCAGAAGACATGCAATCTGTAATATTAGCTTCCAATATTTGCATATAGTTGGAACTAGAGCTATCTTTAGAAATTGTATTTTTTCCAAATTTTTTAATTCTCAAATTTTGAATTTTCCGCACGTGTAGCATTTTTCTGTATATTCGTTTCCCAACCAAACTTTGCATGCAGCATTAGTTTTTGGTATGAAGGAAAACCTGTATGAATTTCAATGAGTAACTGGCATGCAGAACGGATCTACATGGCTCCAAAGATGGTGAAAAAATAGAGTAGTCCGCGAAAAACACAAATAATTTAAACTAATCTCAGAACTTTCTGTATTCTTTTTGCCCGTAATAACCATGATAATCGTGTTGCTGTATATCAATGTGTTTCATATCTGTGATCTTTAGCGGTAGCCAGAATATAGAGAGTTACACCAGGCATTCAAAAATGGTATTTTTTTAATAAATGCCAAAAATGGCTCTTTTCAAGCTGTGCTAGCTTTTTTTAGTATTGATATATTTCAATAGAGCCAAATATGACTGTCGAAGTTGGAGTTTTGTTGGACTAGATATGCTTCATCAATCGACATTACACTTTTGAATGGTAAAGTTTCGGCTATATGTTCACGGTTGATTTATCTTACTGTTTTCTGAAGTAATCAATTACTTTTAGTAATTTTTATTATTCGATTGGTGAGACATGTTTTACAACGAACCGGAGAAATGGAAACTGCATTAATTTCATGCTGACATAGTGTAAATAGCTTTTGACTGACTCAGTATCGCAGAATGTTTTCTGAGAGAAGCCCACGAACCATTAATATTTATCTAGCTCCGAGACTAGGTATGTATCACCGACCATAAGTGTCGCGAGCAAAAAAGAAAAATCTAGTAGACTCTAATAGATTACCTAATGTATTGTCGACATGTAATTTCGAACTTCATTTTTTTTATCTTTTCGTGGTAGCAGCAACATTTTCCCAGGTATCACTGTTGCCTTACTACTGATTGGTAGGCATAATCAGTCAAGGATCTCATATATAGACTACCCTTCTGTATTCTTAAATGTCACTGAGAATCTATCATCTGCGTTTCATTGATCATATATACGAGATCGTTATGCACCTAGCGAACCGCTATCATTAACCCTCAGAGACCTGAGGGGGGTCCAGTGGACCACGGAGCCAGATTTTTCTATTTCATTTTTTACGCTGACGATATATCAACCACTCAAGCCCATACAAAATCATCATTTCTGACTGTGAATCTGCATGTGTTATTTCATTTCAATTGAATCAGTGGAAGTATGCCAGATAGGCCAAGGGGGTCCACTGGACCCCCCTCAGGTCTCAGAGGGTGTAGAAATTCCATCACAAAATTTTTGTAATTAGATGAAAAATGATTTCGAACATGTCCACGATGGTGTATAAAGAGTGAAAGTCATTTATTCATTGTTTGCATCATGCTCGTAGATGTGCAATGTGCTGGAAGATCGCAAAATGTGAATATTTTGCTTTCGCACATGATCTCGCGTGACTGGTTGGCCTATATGAACAACTCGACATAAATCGATGTCCGAAATGAAAGCTATCATTATATTCATAGTTGAGCACCAAAAACTGATTGATGACAAACTTTTCACAGCAGTAATGATAAGTTTGAGATCTCCACAGCTGTTTTTGGTTCTAGAAGTACAGCAATTTTGACTCATTTTAGGTCTACATGTATTTCTGATAGCTTTGGATAAATTTAAAGGAATGTACAAATGGAAAGGATTAGCTGCATGAATTAAATCAATTTCATCAAAATCAACTATCTGAGGCTTTATGGTGACACAAAATATCGTAAAGCCTCCTCCTAGTACAAACGATGCTGTACTAAATGTGGTTGACTTACAAAAACACCATATTTTCGCACGTGTTTACTGAGAAGGCTGAAAGTCACTCAGGGGATTCGTTATACCGACCTGCTACACGCAAACATCATTGTTTTACTTTAAATCAACTTTCCTAATGTTTTGATATCGATTCTAGCAGGTAGGGGAGATTGGGACAAGTTGGGTAATTTCAGAATAAAAGGGTATATCTGCATTAACATTCAAAGATAGTCAATGAAAGTACTGTTTGCTTATTAAATGATTTCAGAATTTTTAAAAAAAGCCAAACATAGCTTCTCACATGATGAAACATGCGCAAAATTTAATTTTATTGCTTTCTACCCAACTTGCCACATATTGGGCAAGTTGGGTTTACGCATGGGGCAAGTTGAGTAATTAGCAATTCTGATAGAAACTATCAAAATTCTTGCTAATCGTTCGTGATTATTATGTAATTATTTATTTATTATTAAGATTACTAAGGCTGATGCTTATTCAATTTTGATTAAAAACATTGATTTAATTAGATTTGATAGGATTATTTAAAAAAGTGCTAGTTTGAATATTTTAATTTGATATTAAAATCCCGTTGATAATTTAATTGAAAATGCAATTCTTCCATTCCATGATTTATAAACTGAACATATAACTGAGCAGCTTTATTAAGCCTTCATACTAGCCAATAAACAATTGTGGCATGCATCCGTTCCAAAACAGCTTTCACATGCCCATAAAGAGCAACGAGAACATCTAAACCAATCCTCATGGAATTCCTCCCATGGAGACTGACATGAGCAACAAAAGTACGTGTTAGTTCCAGAGCTCCGATTTCAGTATGTCTCACTTTCTGTGAATAAACTGTGAATACCTCACTGACACATTTAAAAATTTTGAATCTGCAAATTAACGCGATGATTTATGAAGCAGGTGTTGAAATTCAGAGAAAATTTGAAACAGGCAGCCTAGATATCTAATAGCAAAATAGACATCGAATGAGCGAGTCGAATGTTTGACAATGATGACAATAATTGTTTCAACAAAACTGGTATGGAAATTAACAATGGGGCAAGTTGAGTAGTTTGTACTCAACTTGCCCCAAGACACCATACCCAACTTGCCCCATGAGGATATATATTTCACAAATTCATCTCTTAAGCTAAGTCAACTACAAACTCATCTTCTGTCACTTAATATAATGAAAATGTCATGCAAAATTATAACTATAGGCAATAAAAGAATTGCCTTAATGAAAGCGCTAAGTGTAGATTACACATTATTCATCATAACAGTAAAAATTTCAAATATATGCTAAGAACAATCATATTAGATTTATTCAAATCCAAAACAGCATCAAGCCATGAAACTAATGAAATTCATATTTTATTGATATGATAATCAATAAATGTTCAACTTCGCTACATTTAATTCATCTCTGTGTGAGTAAGAGCCAAATACCCAACTTGCCCCATCCTCCCCTAAACTAAGAATATGCTAAAGGGGTCCACTGGAACCCCCCTCAGGTCTCAGAGGGTGTGAAAAAGCTCAGGTCTCTGAGGGTTAAATCACACCTGAATAATATAGTTCAGACTTTTCATGTGGAAATCTAGGCTTGCACGACGACGACTGACTGACTGAATTTCATGTAATTTTACATTTGTACTGTAACTGCTCATTATTTCAAGTATTCTCTTACGTAAATTGAAATTAAGAAGTGAAGAATTCCCAATGAGTAGAAGCAGGCGTGGACAAATAATTTAGGTATCATAATCAATATCCCATGTGAATGATTGATTACGTTTGATATCAGCAATTGCTGTTGCTGATCCCTCTGATTCATAAATCACTCATACGATCGAATGTAAACAAATGATTCCTGTTCATAGAAAAATTAAACCAGATCAATTTTCAAGCCTTTCATAAAACTACACGCTATACAAAAGTCACTCAGGATTGTAGGTTTCATAAAATGAAAACAAGCTAAAGCGGTATTCTACCCAGCCTTTCAAAATTAATGCAAAATGTAATGCTTTTTCATATATTTGGTAATAAAAAGGCAAACGAGTTCATTTCATTCTTGTCCAAGTAACTTTTTTATTATATTCTTGTCCAATAAGACCATGTGTTTCGGTTACATATAACTAAATTAATGTGATTATTACGTGATCAATTTAGAATGCTATTGAAAAACCTCAGAACGGAATGGAGTGGCTTCTCATGATCAATATTTTCACAATATGATAATACTAAAATATCAATAGTCCTATTGTTTTCAAATTGTGGTTTACCCATTGATTGGTGTAATCAAAAATGCATTTCCTGTATGAAGGATATTTCGATGCTAACTGATGATCATGGCAATTCACAAGTATAAGTCAGTCATTTGATATTAAAAGAGATTCTATATATTTCATGCAACAAAATCATTATCCACCACAATCGAATTGTCTTGCATGCTATCGAGATCATAGTTCAGTTCACAAACATGCATGCATGACGTCACAGAACATGGAACGCAAAAGATACGAAAAAGTGATGAAGACAAAGGATGGAAATAATGGCATGAAGCATGAGAGAGACACCAGCAAGAGACTGCAAACATTGTATATTCGAGCTATTTTAGGTCTGCTGAAGGTTTGTGCGTGCAGGAAGATGGTGCCACTATGGGAAGCAGCCTTGGTCCTGTAGCGGCGAATATCTTCATGACATACAGCCTCGAAGGCTGAGGTATTGGAGGAAGCCTCATGCTATGGTCTGCCAACACCTCCCCTGTGGCTGAGATATGTGGACGATATTTTACTATTTTGATCATCATTCGAGGAAGATTTGAAGAGCTTCTATAATATAACTAACTCCCTTCGGCCTACTATACGGTTCCAGATGGTTCGTGAGAATGATGGACATATTTCCTTTCTTGATCTTCTGAACAAAATAAATGATTCACTGCTCACTTTTTCGATCTCTCGAAAGCCGACACACTCTGGTTTGTATTTGAGGCGTGACTTTTCTCATCCCAAAGGCGTTTTAAATCTGTGGTGAGCAGTTTCGGAAGAGCGAGCAGACTTTGCTCTGATTCGAGGATTGCTGCGGAGAAGTCCTACTTAAGAACTACTCTTCACAAATGGTGAGATTTCCAGAGGTCTGAGAAAACTTGCCAACCTTTTTTTGTTTTTTGTGTACAGTATTTCTTTGCTTCATATTTGCTTTGGTCCCGCTTTTTTAGATATACTTTATGATATTTTTTTAATATCAATTAAGTATGCTTTTCCTTTGACTTTTGTCTATTTTATTTGTGTTTTGTTTCTTAATTTTGCATCGAGATTTTGTAGGATTCTCTTTCTTATATTGTTTGGCTTATTTCCATCATATTACCCTAGTAAAAAAATATATGCTATGCTTAATAGGTAGTTTAGCATAAAATCTAAAATTTATAAAATCCAAAATTTATAGGATTCATAAAATCTAAAATATATAAAATCAAAAATTTATAAAATCTAGAATTTATGAAATCTAAAATTTATAAAATCTAAAATTTATAAAATCCAAAATTTATAAAATCTTAAATTTATAAAATCCAAAATTCATAAAATCTAAAATTTATGAAATCTTGAATTTATAAGATTCATAAAATCTTAAATGTATAAAATCAAAAATTTATTAGATTCGTAAAATCTAAAAATTATGAAATCTAAAATTGATAAAATCCAAAATTTATAGGATTCATAAAATCAAAAATTTATAAAATATAAAATTTATAAAATCTAAAATTTGCAAAATCCAAAATTTATAAAATCCAAAATTTATAGGATTCATAAAATCTAAAATATATAAAATCAAAAATTTATAAAATCTAAAATCTATGAAATCTAAAGTTTATAAATTCTAAAATTTATAAAATCTGAAATTTTTAAAATCCAAAATTTATAAAATCTAAAATTTATGTAATCTTGAATTTATAAGATTCATAAAATCGAAAATTTATAAAATAAAAAATTTATTAGATTCATTAAATCTAAAATTTATGAAATCTAAAATTTATAAGATTCAAAAAATCTAAAATCCATATATCCAAAATTTATAAGATTCATAAAATGTAAAGTTTATGAAATCTAAAATTGATAAATTATAAAATTTATGAGATTCATAAACTCCATAATTTACAAAATCCAAAATTTATAAGATTCATAAAATCCAAAATTTATAAAATCTAAAATTTATAAGATTCATAAAATATAAAATTTATAGGATTCATAAAATCTAAAATATATAAAATCAAAAATTTATAAAATCTAAAATATATGAAATCTAAAATTTATAAATTCTAAAATTTATAAAATCTAAAATTTATAAAATCCAAAATTTATAAAATCTTAAATTTATAAGATTCATAAAATCCAAAATTTATAAAATCTAAAACTTATGAAATCTTGAATTAATAAGATTCATAATATCCTAAATGTATAAAATCAAAAATTTATAAAATCAAAAATTTTCAAAATCAAAAATTTATTATATTCATAAAATCTAAAATTTATGAAATCTAAAGTTCATAAGATTCAAAAAATCTAAAATCCATAAAATCCAAAATTTATAAGATTCATAAAAATTTATAAAAAAAGTTTATGAAATCTAAAATTGATAAATTATAAAATTTATGAGATTCATAAACTCAAAAAATTTACAAAATTTAAAATTTATAAGATTCATAAACTCTTAAATGAATAAAATCCAAAATTCATAAAATCGAAAATTTATAAGATTCATAAAATCCAAAATTTATAAAATCTAAAATTTATAAGATTCATAAAATCCAAAATTTATAAAATATAAATTTATAAAATCCAAAATTATAGGATTTATAAAATCAAAAATATATAAAATCAAAAATTTATAAAATCTAAAATTTATGAAATCTAAAATTTATAAAATCTTAAATTTATAAAATCCAAAATTTATAAAATCTTAAATTTATAAGATTCATAAAATTGAAAATTTATAAAATAAAAAATTTATTGGATTCATAAAATCTAAAATTTATGAAATCTAAAATTTATAAGATTCAAAAAATCTAAAATCCATATATCCAAAATTTATAAGATTCATAAAATGTAAAGTTCATGAAATCTAAAATTGATAAATTATAAAATTTATGAGATTCATAAACTCCATAATTTACAAAATCCAAAATTTATAAGATTCATAAAATCCAAAATTTATAAAATCTAAAATTTATAAGATTCATAAAATATAAAATTTATAAAATCTAAAATTTATGAAATCTAAAATTTATAAATTCTAAAATTTATAAAATCTAAAATTTATAAAATCCAAAATTTATAAAATCTTAAATTTATAAGATTCATAAAATCCAAAATTTATAAAATCTAAAACTTATGAAATCTTGAATTTATAAGATTCATAAAATCTTAAATGCATAAAATCAAAAATTTATAAAATCAAAAATTTATAAAATCAAAAATTTTCAAAATCAAAAATTTATTATATTCATAAAATCTAAAATTTATGAAATCTAAAGTTCATAAGATTCAAAAAATCTAAAATCCATAAAATCCAAAATTTATAAGATTTATAAAAATTTATAAAAAAGTTTATGAAATCTAAAATTGTTAAATTATAAAATTTATGAGATTCATAAACTCCAAAATTTACAAAATTTCAAATTTATAAGATTCATAAAATCTTAAATGTATAAAATCTAAAATTCATAAAATCTAAAATTTATAAGATTCATAAAATCCAAAATTTATAAAATCTAAAATTTATAAGATTCATAAAATTTAAAATTTATAAAATCCAAATTTTATAGGATTCATAAAATCTAAAATATATAAAATCAAAAATTTATAAAATCTAAAATTTATGAAATCTAAAATTTATAAAATCTAAAATTTATAAAATCCAAAATTTATAAAATCTTAAATTTATCAGATTCATAAAATCTAAAATTTATAAGATTCATAAAGTCTAAAATTTATAAAATCTAAAATTTAATAAATCTAAAATTTATAAATTCTAAAATTTATAAAATCCAAAATTAATAAAATCTTAAATTTATAAGATTCATAAAATCCAAAATTTATAAAATCTAAAACTTATGAAATCTTGAATTTATAAGATTCATAAACTCTTAAATGAATAAAATCTATAATTCATAAAATCGAAAATTTATAAGATCCATAAAATCCAAAATTTATAAAATCTAAAATTTATAAGATTCATAAAATCTAAAATTTATAAAATCCAAAATTTATAAAATATAAAATTTATAAAACCCAAAATTTATAGGATTCATAAAATCTAAAATATATAAAATCAAAAATTTATAAAATCTAAAATTTATAAAATCTAAAATTTATAAAATCCAAAATTTATAAAATCTTAAATTTATAAGATTCATAAAATCCAAAATTTATAAACTCTAAAATTTATGAAATCTTGAATTTATAAGATTCAAAAAATCTAAAATCCATATATCCAAAATTTATAAGATTCATAAAATGTAAAGTTCATGAAATCTAAAATTGATAAATTATAACATTTATGAGATTCATAAACTCCATAATTTACAAAATCCAAAATTTATAAGATTCATAAAATCCAAAATTTATAAAATCTAAAATTTATAAGATTCATAAAATATAAAATTTATAAAATCTAAAATTTATAAAATCCAAAATTTATAAAATCTTAAATTTATAAGATTCATAAAATCCAAAATTCATAAAATCTAAAACTTATGAAATCTTGAATTTATAAGATTCATAAAATCTTAAATGTAGAAAATCAAAAATTTATAAAATCAAAAATTTATAAAATCAAAAATTTTCAAAATCAAAAATTTATTATATTCATAAAATCTAAAATTTATGAAATCTAAAGTTCATAAGATTCAAAAAATCTAAAATCCATAAAATCCAAAATTTATAAGATTCATAAAATGTAAAGTTCATGAAATCTAAAATTGATAAATTATAAAATTTATGAGATTCATAAACTCCAAAATTTACAAAATTTAAAATTTATAAGATTCATCTTAAAAAATCTTAAATGTATAAAATCTAAAATTCATAAAATCTAAAATTTATAAGATTCATAAAATCCAAAATTTATAAAATCTAAAATTTATAAGATTCATAAAATTTAAAATTTATAAAATCCAAAATTTATAAAATCCAAATTTTATAGGATTCATAAAATCTAAAATATATAAAATCAAAAATTTATAAAATCTAAAATTTATGAAATCTAAAATTTATAAAATCTAAAATTTATAAAATCCAAAATTTATAAAATCAAAAATTTATAAAATCTAACATTTATAAGATTCATAAAGTCTAAAATTTATAAAATCCAAAATTTATAGGATTCATAAAATCTAAAATATATAAAATCCAAAATTTATAAAATCTTAAATTTATAAGATTCATAAAATCCAAAATTTATAAAATCTAAAACTTATGAAATCTTGAATTTATAAGATTCATAAAATCTTAAATGTATAAAATCAAAAATTTATAAATTCTAAAATTTATAAAATCTAAAATTTATAAAATCCAAAATTAATAAAATCTTAAATTTATAAGATTCATAAAATCCAAAATTTATAAAATCTAAAACTTATGAAATCTTGAATTTATAAGATTCATAAAATCTTAAATGTATAAAATCAAAAATTTATAAAATCAAACATTTATAAAATCAAAAATTTTCAAAATCAAAAATTTTTAGATTCATAAAACCTAAAATTTATGAAATCTAAAGTTTATAAGATTCAAAAAATCTAAAATTCATAAAATCCAAAATTTATAAGATTCATAAAAATTTATAAAAAAAGTTTATGAAATCTAAAATTGATAAATTATAAAATTGATGAGATTCATAAACTCCAAAATTTACGAAATTTAAAATTTATAAGATTCATAAACTCTTAAATGAATAAAATCTAAAATTCATAAAATCGAAAATTTATAAGATTCATAAAATCCAAAATTTATAAAATCTAAAATTTATAAGATTCATAAAATCTAAAATTATAAAATCTAAAATTTATAAAATCCAAAATTTATAAAATATAAAATTTATAAAACCCAAAATTTATAGGATTCATAAAATCCAAAATATATAAAATCAAAAATTTATAAAATCTAAAATTTTTGAAATCTAAAATTTATAAAATCTAACATTTGTGAAATCCAAAATGTATAAAATCTTAAATTTATAAGATTCATAAAATCCAAAATTTATAAACTCTAAAATTTATGAAATCTTGAATTTATGAGATTCAAAAAATCAAAAATCCATATATCCAAAATTTATAAGATTCATAAAATGTTAAGTTCATGAAATCTAAAATTGTAAATTATAACATCTATGAGATTCATAAACTCCATAATTTACAAAATCCAAAATTTATAAGATTCATAAAATCCAAAATTTATAAAATCTAAAATTTATAAGATTCATAAAATATAAAATTTATAAAATCTAAAATTTATGAAATCTAAAATTTATAAATTCTAAAATTCATAAAATCCAAAATTTATAAGATTCATAAAAATTTATAAAAAAGTTTATGAAATCTAAAATTGATAAATTATAAAATTGATGAGATTCATAAACTCCAAAATTTACGAAATTTAAAATTTATAAGATTCATAAACTCTTAAATGAATAAAATCTAAAATTCATAAAATCGAAAATTTATAAGATTCATAAAATCCAAAATTTATAAAATCTAAAATTTATAAGATTCATAAAATCTAAAATTTATAAAATCCAAAATTTATAAAATATAAAATTTATAAAATCCAAAATTTATAAAATATAAAATTTATAAAATCCAAAATTTATAAAATATAAAATTTATAAAATCCAAAATTATAGGATTCATAAAATCTAAAATATTTAAAATCAAAAATTTATAAAATCTAAAATTTATGAAATCTAAAATTTATAAAATCTAAAATTTATAAAATCCAAAATTTATAAAATCTTAAATTTATAAGATTCATAAAATCCAAAATTTATAAACTCTAAAATTTATGAAATCTTGAATTTATGAGATTCAAAAAATCAAAAATCCATATATCCAAAATTTATAAGATTCATAAAATGTTAAGTTCATGAAATCTAAAATTGGTAAATTATAACATCTATGAGATTCATAAACTCCATAATTTACAAAATCCAAAATTTATAAGATTCATAAAATCCAAAATTTATAAAATCTAAAATTTATAAGATTCATAAAATATAAAATTTATAAAATCTAAAATTTATGAAATCTAAAATTTATAAATTCTAAAATTTATAAAATCTAAAATTTATAAAATCCAAAATTTATAAAATCTTAAATTTATAAGATTCATAAAATCCAAAATTTATAAAATCTTAAATTTATAAGATTCATAAAATCCAAAATTTATAAAATCTAAAACTTATGAAATCTTGAATTTATAAGATTCATAAAATCTTAAATGAATAAAATCAAAAATTTATAAAATCAAAAATTTTCAAAATCAAAAATTTATTATATTCATAAAATCTAAAATTTATGAAATCTAAAGTTCATAAGATTCAAAAATCAAAAATTTATAAGATTCATAAAAATTTATAAAACAAGTTTATGAAATCTAAAATTGATAAATTATAAAATTTATGAGATTCAAAACTCCAAAATTTACAAAATTTAAAATTTATAAGATTCATAAAATCTTAAATGTATAAAATCTAAAATTCATAAAATCTAAAATTTATAAGATTCATAAAATCCAAAATTTATAAAATCTAAAATTTATAAGATTCATTAAAAATCTAAAATTTATAAAATCCAAAATTTATAGGATTCATAAAATCTAAAATATATAAAATCAAAAATTTATAAAATCTTAAATTTATGAAATCTAAAATTTATAAAATCTAAAATTTATAAAATCCAAAATTTATAAAATCTTAAATTTATAAGATTCATAAAATCCAAAATTTATAAAATCTTAAATTTATGAAATCTTGAATTTATAAGATTCATAAAATCTTAAATGTATAAAATAAAAAATTTATAAATTCAAAAATTTATTAGATTCGTAAAATCTAAAATTGATAAAATAAAAAAATTATAAAATCCAAAATTTATAAAATATAAAATTTTTGAATTCCAAAATTTATAAAATCAAAATTTATAAAATTCAAAATTTATAAGATTCATAAAATCCAAAATTTATAAAATCCAAAATTTATAAAATATAAAATTTATAAAATCCAAAATTTATAAAAACAAAAATTTATAAAATTCAAAATTTATAAGATTCATAAAATCCAAAATTTATAAAATCTAAAATTTATAAAATCCAAAATTTATAAAATCTAAAATTAATAAAATAAAAGATATCATTCATCCTTCTGATTTATGTAAAGTAAAAGATGAGTTAGGAAATGAAGATTTCATAACAGAAGCGATATTTTAAAAATCTGAATGTTATTGTTATAATACAACTAATAATATTAAAACACATAAAACATTAAAAGGAATTTCAAAGGCATCAGTGGCTAACCAAATAGCATTTCAAGATCTAAGAATGCATTATTTAATAATAAAATAAAAACAGCATGTAATTATAGACTTAATTCAAAGAAACATAAAATGTATTTAAAAGAGGAACATAAATTAGCATTACGTCCATTTGATGATAAAAGAAAAATTTTGTCTGATGGAATTACTACTTTACCTTTTAAATTTTACAATTTCTAAAATAGTTCAATTTAATAAAATAGTTAAATTTCTAAAATAGTTAAATTTAATAAAATAATATAAAATAATATAAAAATATATTATGAAAATATAATATAAAAAATGGATAAAATTAGAGCTGATAATTTTAAAAGAATAAAACAATTAGAAGAGTTAATAAAACAAAGAAATATTATGAAAGAAAATCATCTTCAACATAGAATGAAAAAAGCTGGTAAACAATCTGATATGTTTGAAAATGTAAAATTAACTGAAGAAGTAAAAACTGATTATGAAAAAACTGTCGAACCATTTAAAACTCTTGAAAAAGAATTTAATGAAAAACGTGTTGATATAGCGGATCCAGTACTTAAAACACTATTAGATGATTATGGTTTGTTAGAAGCAAACATAGATAAAAAATTACCAAAATCTATGTTATTTGAACATTCTACTTTCTTTTTAGATAAAAAATTATTTGCAAGATTTTATCTTGGCGGAAAAGAAATATTTCCACAACCTTAACGGGGGTTAATTTTTACACCAGATAAATCACCTATTAGTTTAGATAGAAATTTTGTTGAACTTTTAAGAGGAGCAGATTTAAAAAATTATGCTGTAGAAGATCTTATAAAATATAAAGCTATGTTAGATAGAGTTGGTGTAACGAAATCTCTTAGACGTTATAAAGATTTAGAAAGATTAGTTTCATCGGGATTTAAAGAAGGAAAAGGCTTTAAAACAGAAACAACTGTATTTTTACCAGATGATCCACAAGAATTACTAAATAGATTAAATATTTTAATATCTGCAATAAAAGAAGGACATAATTCTTGTTTCAATGAAATTCATGCTATATTGAAAAGACTGTTAGAAATGGAGATTCTCAAGGAAGAGGATTATAAAAGTATAGCTGAAATATTTTGTTTCCAATTTTTATAAAAAAATATTCATTCAAATTTTCATAAAAAATATTTTTATTTTTAATTTTTATAGAAAATTATTTTTTTTTAATTTTTATAGAAATATATTTTATTTTTAATTCTTATAAAAAATATTTAATGAAAAAATATTTAATAAATTTTTTTATAAAAAATGTCTCCGAAAGAATTATTATCAGCAGATTTAGAAAAAATTAATAACCATTTAGAAAATCTAACAGAGATTTTGGGTTCATCAAAATTTAGTACGACGTTAAAAATTATAACAACTACTTCATCACACACTTGTAATTTAGAACCCATTCTACATTTGGAAGAAAATAAAAATTATCAAATTGCATTGACTAGTTTCTCCACATTTAACACTATTCAAAATGTTATAAAAGATGTGAATGATCAATTTAGATATTCTACTGATAAAGGTAAAACATGGAAAATACTAACTTTTCTTCCTGGTTCTTACGAAGTTGAATCAATATCAAATGAAATTTAGAGACATTTAGGTATACCATTCAAAGATAAGAAACAATTACATTTTGCAGTTGAACCGGTAGTTAATAAATTTTCTCTTACTTTAGACGAAAATCATCAAGTTGATTTTAATCATGATAGATCATTGTCAAAACTATTAGGATTGAATAAACAAACCTATAGTCAAGGTTATCATTTAGGTGAGAAGATTCCAAAAATAACTGAAATAAATTCAATTGTTGTACATTGTGACATTATTGAAAAAGGATATATAAATGGTAAATTGTCAGATTTAATATTCAGTTTTCCAGCTTTTACTGTACCCATTGGTTATAGATTAAATGCATTTCCACAAAGATTAATATATTTTCCTATTACTAGAAAAACTATTAACAACATTAACATTAGAATCACTGATGAGAAAGGACAAAAAATAAATTTTGAAGGTGAAGAGATTATGATAGATCTTTTGGTTAGAGAAGTTTAATTTTCTTCTTCTTCTTTAAAAATAAAAATAAAATAAAAATAAATTTTTTTTATTTATAATGAGTGAAGTACTACCATTAAATAAAAAAGCAAGTGAAATTCAATCATCCACATTTATCTAATAAAGTTTTGTCAGTTATTTGTGGAAGATCAGGATGTGGAAAAACATATTTATTATTTAAAATTTTAACGAATCCAAATTTTTTGCATTATAATAATCTTATAATTTATACAACAGCAGCAGAACAACCCGTCTATCAATTTTTAAAATATGGATTTCAAAATAATCTTAAAAAAACAGCAATTGCTTCATTATTCAAAGAATATGAAAATTCTGAATATGAAGAAGAAATAAGTTCGTGGTGTGAAGAAGCAGCAAAAAATGATCAGTTAGTAGAATCTGATAAAAATAAATACATAAAGATACAATTAATAGATAATAGTGGTAATATGCAAGATCCTAGTAAACTAGATAAAAGAATGAAACATCGTGTAATTTTTGATGATTGTGTTAATGATAGAAATCAGTCAGTTCAGAGAAATTATTTCACAAGAGGTAGACATAATAACTGTAGTGTTTTTTATTTAACACAAAGTATGTATTCATTAGATGGAAGTGTTATTAGAAAGAATGCAAATATATTTATACTATTTGAAATAAATGCAAGAAATTTATGTGATTTGTTAAGAGATTTATGTATAAGAGATAAAGATGAATTTAAACAATCGTGTAATAATACTTGGTCAAAAGATTACGGCTTCATTACAATTAGTATTGATAAAAAAATTCATGATAGAGTTATCGAAGATTTGTTTACCGAGTGATAAAAATATACAAATATAGTGTTATAATATTTTTTTGTTATTATTATCAGTTCTAATTTTATCCATTTTTGAAATATAATATTTGAATTTTGTGGTAACATTGGAATACAACAAAGACATTTTACTGAACAAATTATTTTTTTATTACTTTGTTGTCTGACATCTCTTCGTCTAAAGTTTTGTTTAATAAAGTTTTGCTTAATTTTTCGCTTAAAATCTTTAGCTCTTCTAAAAAAAAATTATCATTTTCTTCATTAGAAAGTTTACCATCACTAAAAGTTTTATCATCCTTTTTATTTTTATCACCAACTTTTTCGGACTGTAATTGAAATGATATTTTATTAGCTTCATTAGCTATTTGATCAAATTTTTCCATCTCATCTAACGTAATAACATTATCATCACAGACTCTTTGAAAATAATAATGTAGTTTATCATAGACTTCTTTAATATGTAAATGCTTAGTTTTTAATGATTTTCGTTTCTTAGTAATTAAAGATTTATCTAACATTGTAACAAGTGAAGTTGCAAAAACACCCGTACCTGTTAAAGCAGTAGCAACAACTGGAATTACTAAAACACCTTAAGATATAACAATTATTAAGCACCTAAACTTATTGTTAAGAAATTGCCGATTCCTTGTGTTACATTCTTAACTTTAGACCATCTCTTTCTTAACTTTTTATAATGCTATAATCTTAATAATAATTCAGATTCCTTATCTTTCATATACCTAACTCTATCTTTGTGTTTTTCTTTATTCATTTCATATGTTAACGAAGGATAGATTTTTGAGGTTCCTTCAACTTTTGTTTCTTCCATTTTTAAAGTAATATTATTAGACACATAATTCTAGTTATCTCATATTTTAAAAACCTGAAAAATGGATAAAATTCATGAATTTAGACGTTTTTAAAATACCAATTTTTCTGATGTTGTGTCTTGGAACGGTCATGATTTGGGATAGAAAATAATTATAATTCTCAAATTTGAGATTTTTAACTTTTATAATTTTTTCTGATGATGTGTCTTGGAACGGTCATGATTTGGGGAGTAAAATAATCATAATCTCAAATTTGAGATTTTGAAAAATTTGAAAAATAGGGTAATTTTAATAACGTCTAAATTTATGAATTTAGGTCGTCTTCATGACATGAAAAATGACAAAATTTCTTAAACTTAGTCGTTTTTAAAATACCCAATTTTTTTCTGAAAAAATCATAACATTTTAAATACACCTAAATTTACAAATTTAGGTCTTAAAAACCTGAAAAGTGACCAAAATTCTTAAATTTAGTCGTTTTTAAAAATACCAATTTTTTCTTAATTTGTCTTGTCCTGGAACGGTCTTTTGCCCATTACTAAGGAGCTTTTTACTAATGTAGTAAATGATATACGAGAACTTTTAAGAAATGGGAGAGTTTTAAATTTCTTTGACGTAATAATCAAAGAAGATGGAACCATAATGCAAAATTTTTACGCTACATTTTATAATAAAAATTCATTTGAAGCATGGCTTCACAATCTGGATGACAAATTAGATACCAACGAATGGACTTTTACAGGTAATATGAAATACGAAGATTTGGGAATGAAGCTAGTTTAAACATCACATAGAGGAGGTGGTATTAACATGAAATATAGTATCAATAAATACTTTGGAGAATGTGTTCAGTATTACAGTCCTACTAATCGTCATTTAAGTCCTAGAGGTATTGAAACGACTCATAATTACGTTTATTACAATTATTTTGACGAAGGTTCATCAATCGGTCACTATTGTTTAATAAATAAATTTAACAAAGCAGAAGCTATTAGAGAAATTGAAAATAATTTCAAACCAATATATAGAAAACAGTTACTGATGAAAATCAAACAACACTTCCGTATAAAACCGTAACAAAGAAACCAGTTGACTATATACGGGATCTCGAAACTTATCCTCGCTGTCCAAAAGCTCATCCTATTCCTTGGGCTGTAGGAACTATCAGCTTCAATAAATTCATGTGTTGCTTACCGAGGAGAAGATTGAAAGAAGTAGACGCACGATTATTACGCGATATGATTAAAATGAAGCGCAGTAATGACGAACATGTAATTGAAGAACTTAAGAAACAGATAAGTGAATACAATACCTTAACTGAACAAGAGCTTAACAAACTTCAACATTGTGTGAAAATCTATATGTTATGATGTATTAACTTCTGTAGAGATACAAGAAATTGTTAGATGGTGGAAAAACATTATCACCCTAATACACCTGGCAACTGATAGCGTGTCAATTGATTTTCGATCTGATGTCAATGTTTTCTGTGAGTGGGCATCCAACAGGAAATTAAAAGTAAACGAGACCAAAACCAAATGCATGACCGTGTCCAAACGTCCTAATTTTAAAAGAAGTTCTGTTATATTTATTGGTAAAGTGACCATTGAGGAAGTTCCTCACTTGCAAATTTCAGGAATTATATTTAGTGATGACTGCTCATGGAATAGTAAATTTGCATGTTTGTACCAGAAATGTTGTCGAGCATTATCATTAGTCAATGGAAATGGCAGCTTTGTTGTTTGGCAAGCATATATGGCGCTTGTATACTCTAGAATTTCATTCTGCTGGCCTGTTATCCGCGACATCCCTGCGAAACTGTTCTCTAAACTTGAGCGTTTGGAGCGAATCGTCAAGCGTTGGGGACTCATCACCAACAAGAGTAGTTAGTATTGCGGACGCACTGATAGTGGATACGAACATGGATAGGAACATGTGTTCCGAATTGTCAATGCGAACATGTTCCGAATTGCGAATGCGAACATGGATATGAACATGTTCCGAATTGCGAATGGATGCGAACATGGATAGGAACATGTAAATAGGAACCGCGTTCCGATTGATAGGCGAATTGAGATCATACTCAATGATTCGGAACGCCTTGTTCCGAAATTGAATTAGAGTATGTGAATTAGAATAGGGATGCGAACATCTATTTCGGTACTTAAACAGGTGTTTGTTTTGAGACTGCTTGCTCAAATGCGACAATTGTGGCCATTGTGACTATGATGACAATTTTATTTATTTTCATAACTAGGTTAAGTTATAAATACGTGGAAGTTGCTTGATGGTTAGTTTCCCAATTTCATGGATTGTTGCAAGAGACCTTCGTTATTCGCTAAAGGCTATAGAAACTGTTACAAATCTAAATGAAAATATCAAAGCTGGTGATTTAGTTGAACGGCTAATGGATCTGGATGAGCATACCATGAATGCTAATTTGGATCGTAGTTGGATAGAAGATTTCTTAATGCTACATTATAAAGACAGTGAAATTAGGAGGATGAAATTGGAACTTTCTGAAACGGAAATAAAAAAGTGAAACCTTCAATTGATTTATCAAAATGTTCTATCAATGAAAGTGACTTCAGAAAGAAATTAGAAACAGAGACGTTTAAAATATTATGTGAACGGAACTGCATTAGGTGTTTTGAACGGGAAAAATCCCTTCTCTTGTTACCATGTTCTCATTTTGTCATGTGTTCTACATGCTATATACCCTTGGAAACTACATTTTGTTCCCTTTGTGATGAAGAAATAATTTCAACAGTCACTGTATATCGTTCATGATGAGTCATCATGCGTATCTGTGATTGGTTGCTATTGTGCAGCTTTTGTATATAAGGTTATCACACTTCTATTACAACCATACTTGTTGAGGATTGTAGACATTAGTAAACATGCCATTTACCACGATCATTCCTGTTTCAATTATTCACAAAGACAATCTGTTTACTAGCAAGAGCAAGTGTCCCCATTTCAACATTCAGACTAAAAAAATATACCATCGGCCAAACCTGTTTTTTAATGATCCATGACCCATTTGAAGTCTATAATCGCAAAAAGGAAAATTTTTTAATGCTCAGATTTTTTTTAAATGGCCAATTTTCAAAATGGCGGCTATTTTCGTTCTGTGTGTCCTCTTTTTTTCAACTCAACGCATTTCCGAGACAAAGTAGCCGTCATAACACTATATATTGGTGTAATGCATCCATAAATACTTGAAGGAATTCTCAAATACTGTCTGCATAGGTGACATATCTATTTTATGAGTAGTACGTGCTAGTTTTACCACTATTTTGCAAAAATAGAAAATATTTTTGAGTCTGTTTTTTCATGCAATGAAAGATTTCGCTATAGCCATACACGATGCATGAAGCATGCTACATTTGCATTATCTATCGGAAGAAGTACTGACCATTCAGTGTTCGAGTATCAAATCATATTACAGGATGAGAGAAAAGACTTTTTTATCCAAATTTTGCTCAGAGAAGACATGTTTCAATCACAAAATTAACAAACTAATTCATAAATGCAAGCTATTGTATCTGCATACAGCAGACAACAATTGTTTGCCATAGTTATTGTTCTCAGTGCTGCGGATTTTATAGTTGTCCCACACACGCTGGAAATCATAATGGACGGATTCTGAAATTTGCTCGCTCCATGGCCCAAGACCTTTGTTGCCATTGAAGGAGCAGAACTCAGTAATGTGAAAAATCACGGCATGGATCTTCGGTGTGATTGGGATCTTCAACTTTTGATAAGATATCTTGAATAATTCGATTTTTGTGACATAGTCAGCATCCAAGGTACTTCCATAGCATGAGTCGATGACGTCTTTAAAACGCCTGAATGCCTCAACAAATACAATTGATTATTCGGAACCATTTGCTCTAGAACATCAACATTCGCCAACAACTTCCTGCTGGCATTCCCGATGAAACTTCCTCCATGCAGGCCTTCTCTTTGGATACCACAGCGTAGCAACCACTCGTCAGCCTGTGGCCAAAGTTTTCGCAAAGCCGAGAATATGGTATTAACCGGTCCTGTGAGTAAATGTAGTTCAGGTGGGGAACGAGAGAAATAACTGTGGTGATATCGGATTTATCACAAAACATTGGAGGATGAACGACGTTACCGTGATATTTTGCCTTTTCTTTCACTGCGCCATCGTCATAGTAATTCCAAAACAGTTTCCTCAAAGTGCCGAGAGTTCTCTGATTTCCTTTGCAATCGAGTCGATCTTTTTTGATATCGCACCATGAGCATGGATGCACACTGCTATGTGACATCAGACCGAGCAAAATATTGCATAATTTTAGGTCACTGGCAATCGTAAATTCAGGTTGAGCAAAAAAATAAATGCCGACATTGATCCACAACTGTTTCAGATTGTAGTAGTTCTCGGGTACTTCAGGAACGATGCCTATAATGAAGCAACGTTTGACTCCTAAGTCTTTGAATTCCGAACGCCTTGATGTGCCTGTTGCATCGTCTGACGGATCGAAGATGGAAAGACAACATTTTATAAAACCACCTCCGCCATCGATGCCGATCAAAGCAGAGTCATTGTCAATACCTCTTTCTCGAAGAGCAAAATCGACGAAAACGTTCAAATCACGACAAACAACTGCCCATTCTTCTTTTGAATCGTCGTCAGATTTTTGGATCTTGAATGGCAGTAATCGAAGGTCAAAGAATCCATCCAATGAATGATTCAGTTCAAATAGTTTGTCTCTAAGACGACGTTCTACAATTCCGGGGCTAGAATTTCGTAGATCTTGTGATAGCTTGTTTACTTCTCGAGTACTTAAATAAAGTCTTTCTTGAATTTTTGTAAAAGTACTTGCCTGAATAATAGGACTTTCTAGGCTTTTTCTCTTCGGCGGTATTCTTCGATCAAAGTTTCCCAGCGTGGCTAGCGAAGTGGATTCGTTGATGGTTCTACTTGCAACTCGCTGTTTAGTTTGCTTTGAAGGGGAATCCAACAAAGATTCAACGTTGTAAACTCTCGCCCGTCTAAAAGAGCACATTTCAACTGAATGGTTACTTCCTCTATAGATCTTTGCAAAACAACGTCCACATATTTTGAAATGTTCTACAGGTGGAATCACATTTGTTTGAGGTCGGCCTGATTTCCGTTTCAATTTAACTGCATCTTGTAGGCTCACAGTGCAACAGAGCAAATTCTACACTCACATTTCTTGCAGGATCGAGTGTTTGTTTGACGTCGCCGATCGTAGTCATCTGGTAGAAAAAAGTCAACACTGTCCCCTTTACCTTTCTTCAGTAATAGCATGTGACAACATCCACAAACGCCACTGGGAAAATCAGGATTGTCTATGTCAAAGTGTTCAATTAAATGTTGTTCTTGTACGATAGAAATTTCTTTAGCAGAAAGATTTCTCGACGCTTTCCGTAACAAACGATGCATACTCTCTCCCGTAGTTTTTCGTGTGTTTCATCTATCGCCGTTGCCATTTTGATCGTAAATGAAATCCAAAATTTACCAGTGAGCGACAATTCAATTCCTATGTTATATTTATGCCATAACATACATGTGAATGACTATGGATATCGAATCAAGACACGATCAAAAAAATTCGAAGGATCCAGGAAACGGAAGATGCCAAAGTTAAACAATTACCCTAGTGGAGAATCCTGTAAATAATTAGGTAATTAAAAGTCACGAACGAATGAATATAAAAATATCTTTGGTATGACTCATCAATCGGGTTCAATCAATCACGATGCACTAGCAGTTTAATGAAGAAATCGAACAATGCTGTTACCGCACGCGCAACATAAGGAGTCAAGACAATAGATATTTTATGGCTTCTATATCTTTATAGAAGTAAAGAATATAATAAATAGAAGTATGAAGCGGAGAATTCTTTACCCTTTAAACTCTATATCACACTCGCATGTTATATGGTGGCTTTACTAATGACTTTATGTAGCCGGTAATATGAAACAATGAGCCTTTTCCGAGTCTGCTATAGACGTTGAGAAAAATGATCTTGTTGGTCTATTATGGTGACAAAACATAACATGAGATGTGAAGATAAGACATGTCATAGAAAAAAATACGATGATAGAATAAATGAGATGACAAAAGACGCTCGAGATTTCATTTGATAGCTATAAAGGATAGGTTTTGAAGATCATTATCTACATTTGTAAATTCTTAGATTCTGAGCTTCAATTACTTTTGCAATTTCAATAGCTGCGGGAAATTTCTGATTTAATAAATTAATGAAATTATTTTCTATTTTTGCAAAATAGTGGTAAAACTAGCACGTACTACTCATAAAATAGATATGTCACCTATGCAGACAGTACTTGACAATTCCTTCAAGTATTTTATAGATGCATTACAACAATATATAGTGTTATGACGGCTACTTTGTCTCGGAAATGCGTTGAGTTGAAAAAAAGAGGACACACAGAACGAAAATAGCCGCCATTTTGAAAATTGGCCATTTAAAAAAAATCTGAGCATTAAAAAATTTTCCTTTTTGCGATTATAGACTTCAAATGGGTCATGGATCATGAAAAAACAGGTTTGGCCGATGGTATATTTTTTGAGTCTGAATGTTGAAATGGGGACACCGTGCAAAATGTTCTATCAATGAAAGTGACTTCAGAAAAAAATTAGAAACAGAGACGTTTAAACTATTATGTGAACGGAACTGCATTAGGTGTTTTGAACGGGAAAAATCCCTTCTCTTGTTACCATGTTCTCATTTTGTCATGTGTTCTACATGCTATATACCCTTGGAAACTACATTTTGTTCCCTTTGTGATGAAGAAATAATTTCACCAGTCACTGTATATCGTTCATGATGAGTCATCATGCGTATCTGTGATTGGTTGCTATTGTGCAGCTTTTGTATATAAGGTTATCACACTTCTATTACAACCATACTTGTTGAGGATTGTAGACATTAATAAACATGCCATTTACCACGATCATTCCTGTTTCAATTATTCACAAAGACAATCTGTTTACTAGCAAGAGCAAGTGTCCCCATTTCAACATTCAGACTAAAAAAATATACCATCGGCCAAACCTGTTTTTTAATGATCCATGACCCATTTGAAGTCTATAATCGCAAAAAGGAAAATTTTTTAATGCTCAGATTTTTTTTAAATGGCCAATTTTCAAAATGGCGGCTATTTTCGTTCTGTGTGTCCTCTTTTTTTCAACTCAACGCATTTCCGAGACAAAGTAGCCGTCATAACACTATATATTGTTGTAATGCATCCATAAAATACTTGAAGGAATTGTCAAGTACTGTCTGCATAGGTGACATATCTATTTTATGAGTAGTACGTGCTAGTTTTATCACTATTTTGCAAAAATAGAAAATATTTTTGAGTCTGTTTTTTCATGCAATGAAAGATTTCGCTATAGCCATACACGATGCATGAAGCATGCTACATTTGCATTATCTATCGGAAGAAGTACTGACCATTCAGTGTTCGAGTATCAAATCATATTACAGGATGAGAGAAAAGACTTTTTTATCCAAATTTTGCTCAGAGAAGACATGTTTCAATCACAAAATTAACAAACTAATTCATAAATGCAAGCTATTGTATCTGCATACAGCAGACAACAATTGTTTGCCATAGTTATTGTTCTCAGTGCTGCGGATTTTATAGTTGTCCCACACACGCTGAAAATCATAATGGACGGATTCTGAAATTTGCTCGCTCCATGGCCCAAGACCTTTGTTGCCATTGAAGGAGCAGAACTCAGTAATGTGAAAAATCACGGCATGGATCTTCGGTGTGATTGGGATCTTCAACTTTTGATAAGATATCTTGAATAATTCGATTTTTGTGACATAGTCAGCATCCAAGGTACTTCCATAGCATGAGTCGATGACGTCTTTAAAACGCCTGAATGCCTCAACAAATACAATTGATTATTCGGAACCATTTGCTCTAGAACATCAACATTCGCCAACAACTTCCTGCTGGCATTCCCGATGAAACTTCCTCCATGCAGGCCTTCTCTTTGGATACCACAGCGTAGCAACCACTCGTCAGCCTGTGGCCAAAGTTTTCGCAAAGCCGAGAATATGGTATTAACCGGTCCTGTGAGTAAATGTAGTTCAGGTGGGGAACGAGAGAAATAACTGTGGTGATATCGGATTTATCACAAAACATTGGAGGATGAACGACGTTACCGTGATATTTTGCCTTTTCTTTCACTGCGCCATCGTCATAGTAATTCCAAAACAGTTTCCTCAAAGTGCCGAGAGTTCTCTGATTTCCTTTGCAATCGAGTCGATCTTTTTTGATATCGCACCATGAGCATGGATGCACACTGCTATGTGACATCAGACCGAGCAAAATATTGCATAATTTTAGGTCACTGGCAATCGTAAATTCAGGTTGAGCAAAAAAATAAATGCCGACATTGATCCACAACTGTTTCAGATTGTAGTAGTTCTCGGGTACTTCAGGAACGATGCCTATAATGAAGCAACGTTTGACTCCTAAGTCTTTGAATTCCGAACGCCTTGATGTGCCTGTTGCATCGTCTGACGGATCGAAGATGGAAAGACAACATTTTATAAAACCACCTCCGCCATCGATGCCGATCAAAGCAGAGTCATTGTCAATACCTCTTTCTCGAAGAGCAAAATCGACGAAAACGTTCAAATCACGACAAACAACTGCCCATTCTTCTTTTGAATCGTCGTCAGATTTTTGGATCTTGAATGGCAGTAATCGAAGGTCAAAGAATCCATCCAATGAATGATTCAGTTCAAATAGTTTGTCTCTAAGACGACGTTCTACAATTCCGGGGCTAGAATTTCGTAGATCTTGTGATAGCTTGTTTACTTCTCGAGTACTTAAATAAAGTCTGTTGAATTTTTGTAAAAGTACTTGCCTGAATAATAGGACTTTCTAGGCTTTTTCTCTTCGGCGGTATTCTTCGATCAAAGTTTCCCAGCGTGGCTAGCGAAGTGGATTCGTTGATGGTTCTACTTGCAACTCGCTGTTTAGATTGCTTTGAAGAGGAATCCAACAAAGATTCAACGTTCTAAACTCTCGCCCGTCTAAAAGAGCACATTTCAACTGAATGGTTACTTCCTCTATAGATCTTTGCAAAACAACGTCCACATATTTTGAAATGTTCTACAGGTGGAATCACATTTGTTTGAGGTCGGCCTGATTTCCGTTTCAATTTAATTGCATCTTGTAGGCTCATCAGTGCAACAGAGCAAATTCTACACTCAGATTTCTTGCAGGATCGAGTGTTTGTTTGACGTCGCCGATCGTAGTCATCTGGTAGAAAAAAGTCAACACTGTCCCCTTTACCTTTCTTCAGTAATAGCATGTGACAACATCCACAAACGCCACTGGGAAAATCAGGATTGTCTATGTCAAAGTGTTCAATTAAATGTTGTTCTTGTACGATAGAAATTTCTTTAGCAGAAAGATTTCTCGACGCTTTCCGGTAACAAACGATGCATACTCTCTCCCGTAGTTTTTCGTGTGTTTCATCTATCGCCCTTGCCATTTTGATCGTAAATGAAATCCAAAATTTACCAGTGAGCGACAATTCAATTCCTATGTTATATTTATGCCATAACATACATGTGAATGACTATGGATATCGAATCAAGACACGATCAAAAAAATTCGAAGGATCCAGGAAACGGAAGATGCCAAAGTTAAACAATTACCCTAGTGGAGAATCCTGTAAATAATTAGGTAATTAAAAGTCACGAACGAATGAATATAAAAATATCTTTGGTATGACTCATCAATCGGGTTCAATCAATCACGATGCACTAGCAGTTTAATGAAGAAATCGAACAATGCTGTTACCGCACGCGCAACATAAGGAGTCAAGACAATAGATATTTTATGGCTTCTATATCTTTATAGAAGTAAAGAATATAATAAATAGAAGTATGAAGCGGAGAATTCTTTACCCTTTAAACTCTATATCACACTCGCATGTTATATGGTGGCTTTACTAATGACTTTATGTAGCCGGTAATATGAAACAATGAGCCTTTTCCGAGTCTGCTATAGACGTTGAGAAAAATGATCTTGTTGGTCTATTATGGTGACAAAACATAACATGAGATGTGAAGATAAGACATGTCATAGAAAAAAATACGATGATAGAATAAATGAGATGACAAAAGACGCTCGAGATTTCATTTGATAGCTATAAAGGATAGGTTTTGAAGATCATTATCTACATTTGTAAATTCTTAGATTCTGAGCTTCAATTACTTTTCAATTTCAATAGCTGCGGGAAATTTCTGATTTGATAAATTAATGAAATTATTTTCTATTTTTGCAAAATAGTGGTAAAACTAGCACGTACTACTCATAAAATAGATATGTCACCTATGCAGACAGTACTTGACAATTCCTTCAAGTATTTTATAGATGCATTACAACAATATATAGTGTTATGACGGCTACTTTGTCTCGGAAATGCGTTGAGTTGAAAAAAAGAGGACACACAGAACGAAAATAGCCGCCATTTTGAAAATTGGCCATTTAAAAAAAATCTGAGCATTAAAAAATTTTCCTTTTTGCGATTATAGACTTCAAATGGGTCATGGATCATGAAAAAACAGGTTTGGCCGATGGTATATTTTTTGAGTCTGAATGTTGAAATGGGGACACCGTGCAAAATGTTCTATCAATGAAAGTGACTTCAGAAAAAAATTAGAAACAGAGACGTTTAAACTATTATGTGAACGGAACTGCATTAGGTGTTTTGAACGGGAAAAATCCCTTCTCTTGTTACCATGTTCTCATTTTGTCATGTGTTCTACATGCTATATACCCTTGGAAACTACATTTTGTTCCCTTTGTGATGAAGAAATAATTTCACCAGTCACTGTATATCGTTCATGATGAGTCATCATGCGTATCTGTGATTGGTTGCTATTGTGCAGCTTTTGTATATAAGGTTATCACACTTCTATTACAACCATACTTGTTGAGGATTGTAGACATTAATAAACATGCCATTTACCACGATCATTCCTGTTTCAATTATCCACAAAGACAATCTGTTTACTAGCAAGATTTTCTACTCTGCGAATGATGTTATTGGTTACAAAGCTGATCTCATAGATCTGATGGAGGATACTGTCACATTCTATCATTGTGAAGATGATATTGAACTTCAGAAACTCTTAATGAGGACATTGACCAATGCCCTTACGCGAGTACCACGATTTTGGCTCGATGAAGTGTTCAAGCCTCTGAGTTTGACGGAAGCTATTCCACAGAGTTCTCGTTGCTATTGTGAAATGAGAACACGGAAATTGAAGACTTGTTTGCATGATATAATCGTATTTAGCCACTATGAGGAAAATGGTGGTAAATTCAAGGTGGACATGTTTACCGGACCCCCGTCGATGAGCGTCAATGTGGCAGTGCAAGATGACCGAGACATAATCAAGTTTAGAGCATACTATGCTAATCTTTTAAAAGTCTTCGCTTCAAAACCATGCTGTTCATGCTGTCCTCTATCAAAGGATTTAATGTGTAATATAGAACACCTTATAACTGCAACGACTCAGACCTTGAGTGATGTTGATGACTACGACCTACCATCTGTTACCGTTTGACTTTGTTGCATGGAACTAAGCAAAAATGTATATTTTTATAAATGCTTTGCTTTTAACACAATAAAAATGACTGCAAAACGAAAGGCATATTTTTCTTGGAAGAATGGTTCTTTTAGACCTTCAAGTCAGTTTAAGAAGGCGTTGCGAAAGTTAAACAGCATGCGAAACAATAAAGTTAAGTGCAAATTAATTCAAAACTCCAGTGATGATTTCATTCGTGATTTGGCTTTTGCAATACACAAATGCCTCCCAATATACAAGCCTTTATTGAGTACTGATTCTATAAACAGCATTAGAAAATTTTCAAATCCAAGAAGCAGTGATATGAAAAGGCGGAACTTAGTTCAGCGTGGAGGTGGTGGGTTTTTGAATATGTTGAATGATATTGGAAACAGCATTTACAATGTACTCAACAGTCCACTAGGGAAAGTTGTGGCAGGTGCCGCAGTGTTGCTGTAGATGACGAATCATGGATTGACACGCCATCATTGATTGATGACTCATGTGAATATGTATATAAGAGAGACGCGCTTGTACTCTTTAATCACTTTCAAGCTATCATTCATCGCTGACGGTTGAAAAGCTCCGAATAAGTACAACATTGAATTATGTCTCAAAAAATGTTTATAGTTAGAGAGGAGAGCGACTCATTTGAACGTGATCTCTTTAAATTCCGACCGACAAGGAAGGTTCAAGGGATTGGAAATACCTTTTACTTCCAAACGTATAGCTATGGTGACGATGGTTTCTACCTTCAAGTTCCATTTTCCACAGTAATGGTATGTCTTCATCTGGTTATAGCAACATGAGACAAATGCGAGTAACCTTTCCGAAATAGCAGCAGATGATACTCAAAACCATCGACTCTTTGGCGAAGGAATGCGTTGTGTTGCCGAAAGTGCTCCTACACATTGGAGAAGGCGTTAGAGGAAGGAAGTGGCTATAAGGATTTACCCGAGTTCGATACGCTATTCTTGAAATTGTCCGATCACTTTCAAGCATTCGATCTACTTGGAAATACAATGGAGTGTGATGATCTGAAGCGCGGACGATACATGAGTTTAATACACGTCAACGGTCTATACATTGGTGCTCACGGCTCAACCGGAAAAGTGGCATCGTTACAAATGAAAGTTCTACAGTTGGTTTATGAGCCAATGCCGATTGATAAGTGTCTAATCACCATCGATAAATCTACTTCAAAAGATGGGAAGGATGTTGAAGAAAGCAAAAAGCGGGGACGGAAATCCAAGGAAGGGAGTGTTAAGTTGAAATTGAAACGCCAAGATGCTCAAATTGACGCGAGAAGTTATTTTAATGCTGACATTGATGAGGAAACATAAATGCTGTGAATGTGAAATGAAAGTTTCTAAATGTAAATAAAGTTGTTATGGAACATGACTTGTTTTATTCTAAGCAAACTGGTGGGTGTTGGTCTTTAAAGCTTTTGAATTTTCAGGATGACAGATTTTCGCCTATTCACTGATCGCACAATGTGTGTGGCCGGACCAAGTCAGTCCGTAAAACTACTTTTGTAACTCAATTACTACAATTTAGAAATGAGATGTTTAATAAAGAAATTAAAAGAGTTAAATGGTGTTATGGCATATTTCAACCACAACTACATTCTGCACTTCGCCAGAAAGGTTATGATGTAAAGCAAGGGTTACCGACAACTGAAGACATCAAAGCAGGTGACTTACTAGTATTAGATGATCTATTACGTGAAAGCAAATCTTCAAAGGATGTAACTGAAATGTTCATTCAAACTGCACATCATAGGGAAGCTTTTATTATCTATATCACCCAAAACATTTTTGATGGAGGGAAAGAGCAAAGAACTAGGAGTTTGAATACACATTATTTGGTAATATTTAAAATTCCAAGAGACAGCAGTCAGATACATCATCTCAGTAGACAGATATTACCTCAACAACCTAAAGTTCTTTCAAAAATATATGAAGATGTAACTAAGAAACCACATGGCCATCTATTTATTGATCTAACCCAGGAATGTCCGGAACGACTTCGATTTCGAACAAATATCATACCTAATTCCGCTGAACCAATGACAGTTTTCTCGGTTCACAGCTAGTTTTAAGCAATGTACTTTGTTGCCTTATTATTATTACAAACATGTTGTATTCAAAGATAGTAGTCATTCCTCAAGAGGAGTATATACAATTGACTACATTACAAAATGCACAAGAAGTCAAAAATATAGATCAACCTATTACGCATCAACTTAAGGAACTAGCACAAAAGGATATGGAAATTCAGAAGATTAAGGATCCCTATCGACGAATGCAGTTAGCAGCTGAAAACATTGATGAGAGGCGACAGATTCGTGGTAAGTTGCGACGATTTATAACCTTGTCAACACCTCGACCATATTGTGTGCGCGCTGAGCGATTATTTGACTTCATTGATCCACATGTGAAGTTCAATGAGAGAGGGGAGATAATAGATGAAACAACTGGTGATGTTATTAGAAATAGTCACATAGATGACCTTCTGCAATATGCTGTCAGAGATGTAAGGCGAAAACTAGGTGCACCACAAGGGTGGTCATATTTTCAGAAAATTTTATCTGATCAAAATGTACCACACAATATTATTGGAGGACCGACTGTGAATGAGTTGGACAAGGGTCACTTACAAGATGAAACAAAAAGTAAAACACCCTCGATGGCGGTCAAGCGAGAGCTTCATGATCCCGATGATCTTCAACCAAAAAGAGCTACTAGGCGCTCGATGCGTGTTGGAAATATTAAACAAATATAAATTAAGCTTTGCTTCTCTCATATCATGTCGCTACAAAAGTTTTGCTGCTGTTTGAAATCTGCGCTCGAAGGTAAAGGAGAAGAGGGCATAGAGGTTGATATCAATTGTGTTAGCAGTTGCTGTGAGTAATACGCGTACAAATCAAAACAAAGACGATGATACAGCAGTGAAATTCAGAAAGTTTTATTACGACTTAAATAAACCCCGCAAGTTTCAGTCGTCCGGAGGTTCTAGCTCGTGCAGCAGGTGTGGGATAGAGAAAGTCAAGAAGTGGTTAAGAGTCAACCGACTTACACTCTTCACAAAAATGCGAGAAAGCGGTTTCCAACAAGAAAATATGTTGTTAACTATATAAGATAGTCAATGGCAAGCGGACTTGGCTGACATGCAACAGATATCACAGTACAATGATGGCTATAAATACATCTTAGCCGTAATTAGATATTTTATCTCGCTATGCTTGGGCACGTGCGCTGAAATCAAAACGAGGACCAGAAGTGAAGCGGCTTTTTCAGAGCATTTTCGATGAGGGGCGTGTTCCGCAAAGAAAACAGACCGATCAAGGAAGGAATTCAAAAACTCTCATGTTCGAAGTCTCCTTAAAAGTCATAATGTGGAATTGTTTTAGTGTCAAAAGTGCTTATAAAGCTGCCATGGTTGAGAGGTTCAATCGCACACTGAAGACAAAAAATATCGCTATTTCACTGCAAAAAATACACATTTGGATAGGTGACTGCAGAAATTTGTTAAGAATTACAATGAAAGCTACCATCGAATCATTAAGATGAAACCTGTCGATGTTACCCCAGATAATGCGATGGATGTATGGCTTCGATTGTATGATAAGAAAGCGAAAAACATTTCCAATGAAAAGAAAATTAATGTTGGTGATAGAGTTCGGATTTCAAAGGTTAAGTCTACATTTGAGAAGGTGTATCTACCTAATTGGACTGAAGAAGAGTTTTTTGTAGATGAAGTAAATACAAAATTTAGACCCACCATGTATAAATTAATAGATTACCAATGGCAATCCAATTGAAGGAAAATTTTACTCTTATGAATTGCAAGTAGTAGACAGAAGTGAAGAGGTGTATATGATGACAAAAAAATTAGGAAAAAGGTGATGGCAATCAAAGGAAATATCTATTAAATGAAAAGGATATCCTGATCATTCAATAGCAGGATAACGCACCAGGATCTACAAAATGAGGAGGTGGTAGACACTCGTAACTTTTAAGCTAATATAGCATGTGTCTTCTTACATATATGAGTTTAACATGTCTACTAACTTCAATATCATACTTCCAAGCAATAGCAAATCCCAAGATATTCCCAATAACAAACCATCTCTCCTAACTTACTCTGTTGAATTCGCTAATCCAATTACTCCTGCATGACCCCGTAAGTTGCTCTAACTGAAATTACTTATTACAAACGATATCAGTTTGCTAAAGAACAACTATTTTGAATTACATAAAGAAGTACGAGAGAAGGATGATTGCTTTCGCATATTTCAAAATAGTCTACATGGTACATGGGCTTTTCATCATCTAACTTTACATCCTTTTTCACCATCTTTACCATCTGTCCAAAACATGATTAAAATTCAAAAGGCATTTGCAACGTCAACTTTTGATTCTAAGGTTCCCACAATGAGCTTGCAAGATACAGAAAAGGAAATCGGTAGAATGTTTGAACGAATAAATGATCTCTTCAAGCTGACTTTGAATAAGTTCTACAAACCAGTCCTAAAGGGGTCAACAAAATTGATGAAGGAAGGAAGCATGTTCTTCTTGTATTAGGTAAGGATTTGAGTCATACTTTTGGGTGTTCCAGAACAACTTTCTCATCAAGGTATTGGTACAATGGACGTGGGTGGAATTCGGGGAGGAAAGTCACTGATTTTCAATGTAGAATTGTACCATTGTATGCATTACAAAAGAGGAGCGTCCGAGTAAAAAATAAATTTGAGGTCATTAGAAGTGTTGAAGACTTTGTAAGAAAGTTTCAAGGATCAGTGCCAGAAACGTTAATGACTTGTGAATATAAGAAAGAGAAAGTAACTTCATTTACTGTTGAAACGGAGGCAGAATTTATTGTTTTTAATAAAAAGACACCATTGGAAAAGTCTGAGTCCGTTGTTATTGAATTCGGATCTGAAATGATTGGGATGTTTAAGGGCCTTGAAAGCGCACCTTGGTTGACAGAGTTAAATTATACATTCAAGGTTCAATTGTCCTCTTCTAAACTCAAAGCATCAACAAATGCTTCATGGGATATCCACGTATACAGCGAAGACATATTGGGTGATGAATTGTCTACTTCCAGTGAACTTGTAAAAAGAGTTAATTTGAACATTGAAAGCTTGAAAACGCCATCTGAATTGTGTACAAAGTTAAATGAGTTTGGTGTAGATTACCTTGATGCAGATGAATATCACTTTTCTTATGATCCACATAAGAAACGCATGATTCTAAAGGTAGGGAAGAACTCTCTTATCAAAGCTGGATAGCGTGTTAACGTCCACATTGGGATTCTCAAAATCAACTATTTATGAAGGCACATCAATAGGCGATACAGCCCCATCACTAGAGGGTGATATAAGTAACTTATACGTCTATTGTAACATTATTGAATATACAAGGGTTGGCGACATTGAGGCCCCACTTCTGCGCACATTTCCTCTCTCATCCGTAAGGAAGCAACTAATCAATCGAGAATTTATTAACACGATGTATGTACCAATGAGCAGAAATGTCATCAATAGAATTGACATAATACAGGTGAAGTAGTACCATTCTGTGGTGGTGTTACTGTTTTAACACTACACATCAGGACACGAGAATAAGGCTTTACGCTATTGTGGGATCTATAATTATCTACAGGACATAATGTCAGGCATTTACAGTGGTTCATCCTATCAGAGCGGCTATCCCGTGTTTGCTGGAGGTAGACGAAAAGTTGGAGGAGGCATATTCCATGCACTAAGACGTATGGTTCTCCCAACACTCAAAAAGTATGGCGTACCATTCATGAAGCGGGTTGGAAACAGAGCTTTAGACTTTGGTGCAAATGTTGCAGCTGATGCACTTCAAGGGGAGAATATCGGTGAAACCATGAAATTGCGTGCACAGCAATCTGCCATAGACGCATTAGATGATTTAACAAAGACGAGGCGTACAGTTCGGAAGAAATGTAGGAAGTCAAGACAAGTTGGATCAGGTCGAGTTACTAAGCAAAGGCGTAGGAGAAGTAAAAAGCCCACCAGAGCAGCACGTTCTAAATCAAGACGTCGTGTGAAAGCAAGAAAGCGCAAACGAAATTCCATAGTGACTGGAAACAAGTCAAAACGAAGAAGACAACATATTTGTAAAGCTAATACGATGCAGAGTATCAATTCGGCTTTGTGTTTCTTTATTCACCACCTCATCAAACTGACATTATTTCCTCAACTATTGTTGATATAGTCCCCACAACAAATATCGATGGTAACCAACAGCCTATTCATTTGATATACCTTCAAATCCTCAAGATTATATTGACTGTCAATACATTGATTTAGAATTGTGTATACAAATTAAGAAGACTGATGGTACCAATATTGATTCAACTAAGGATAAAGTGGGATTGACAAATCTTCCTATTGCCAGTCTATTCTCAGATGTGTATTTAATATTGAATGACAAACAGATGAAGGAGGGGATCGAGCATATCCCTATGGAGCAAACATAAATACAATGACGCAATTCAGAAGCAAGCTAAACAGTCACACTTGCAAGTTGCCGGCTGGTATGATGATCAGCAAGAAATTTGATGAGGTTTCAAATGGAGGTTTAAAAAAACGAATGGAATTGACAGCAATTCAAAGGAATTATACTTGAAAACCTGTCTATCTTGATTTCCTTCGTCAATCTAGATATCCTACTATCACAGGTTAAAATGCAAATAAAATTTATTCGCGCAAATCCTGAGTTTCGCGTTAATGGCTTTTGGAAGCTACAAACTATCAAATCAACATAAGTAGTTGCCGTGCTCAATGTAAGGAGAGTAACAATGAACCCGTCAGTCATCAACGAGCATGCGACAGGATTGAGGAAAAGCAATGCAATATATCCAGTTTTAATCACAGTGTGTTAACAAACTTCACAATTGGTGCGGGATCATCCTCTCATGCCTACCCAAATCTTTTTCCCACTAGCGATGCCGAAGGCGGTTGTATATCACATTTGTGGAAAATGAGTCATTATATTGGTGCTTTTGAAAAGAATCCATTTAATTATCCAACACTTTAACTTAGTAAACTAGCACTCTATCAGATGGAAAATTTGTTGCTTCTGCAAAAGCTTTATGAGCCTAATTTTAAAGAGGAAAAAATTTGCACGTGAATATGGTTCTACTTTCACTGCACTGAGCATGGTTTAACACAGGATGATTCAAATGGAATTACAATGGATATGTATAAAAAAAGGTTACTTCTTCATTATATACAATTCCTCACAGCAGATTGCAAGATCTAGGCGGATGAAAGCGTAGGAGTTACAAAGCCCTGGTAATCTACGGACTAGAGGTGTTCTTTTGGAGTCACCTTTGAAGAAAACAATTACTGACTCATTTATGCATCTATGATACCAATAGTTGACAATAACAAAATGCGAGACGTAACTGTCAGCTATCAGAGATGAGTAACTTAAGGGGCAACATACAAATCTTGAGGAAAATGGGAAATGCTCATTACCTACTCCCAAGTCAATATTTCTTGAGTGTCTTTTCTAGAGATAATTTACCTAATTCAATTCCCTTTCTATCCTTGTTCGCTTATCAACAATACGGACAGCAACAATCGCTTTCCTGGTAACCCATTGGGTTTGCAGTTGTACATCAATCCGCTATAATGTGGGCTCTGAATATTTTTGACATCCCTTAATCTACCTCGCTTACATGACATTGCACTATGGATGAATAGGTTCTCCTGGACGATTAAGAAAGTTACATCGTTTCCACTTCAAAGCAATGTATCTCTCATGTGCGGCGGTTAAGTGCTATCATTTCATCAACGTTCCGAGACCATTGAAATAAATAAACTGTAAAAATTGTGTTTTTACAGCTTTTTTCGAAAGACTGCTATAAAAATTGATGTAATTCTTACAAAAGTAAATTGAAACTGTTTTGTAATAAAGTTTTATTTTATATGTAAATATCCTTGTTTTATGTTCCAAATCGTTGGGTTTAGAGGGAAAGCAAAACATGTTTTACATATTCAATAATGTATTTACAAATATACAGTTCTTTTCGGAAATATTTACATAGCTACAATGTAGATTTCACAAATATTTTTCTCAAATCCACATAGGATGGGAGGAACATCATTTATGTCTTTTAAATGGCCGGTTATCTCACAATCTTTCCATTATGGAATACATTGAACATTAAGATATGGGTTGCCACTTAGTCATCTGTTGTTGCTGGAAATAGTTCCACTTCATAAGTGAGATTATTGATGATGTGACAGTTTACGAAAAGTCATAAATGATCAGTTCAATTCACATAACACAGTCATTGTCTTCACTTCCCATTTCAGATAATGAGATCCACTAAGTAAATTTTCCAACGTAGAAATGTACGAATATGGTAGATTCACCATCAGGTGAAGCCACCTAAAACACTGGATTATTCCATTTGGAAAGAATTAGGATAGTCACATTTATCCTTAACTCTGTATCCTCCATGTTAAACCATTGCAGGGGGTCTTCCCAGATGTAGATTCGTTGTCGGCTTTCACCTTGTGTTTTATTAATTAACCATTGCTTTCGATTGGGAATGTTCCGCTCGATTTCTTGAAGATTGAGTTTTGAGTTTACTTTTGTAGTTAAACATGCGATTTCACGACTTCCATCCGCTTGATGTCCTCCATCCTTAATGAATCGAAATCATATGTGGTAGTATCTCTTCTTTGTAAAGTTTTCTCCATGTGACGTCACTGAAACGGGAAAAATCGATAGTCAATTATCTTCTCTCTTTGGTGAACCAGACGTATAGGCTTGACGGTAAAAGTCACACTTTATCCATACCTGTTTGATCGAGGGGAACTTCATCCGTTGTCTTATGGTTGTCTATTCAGATCAGCGAAGTCTTTTCAGTGAAATAATGCGTCAAGGCTAATCAAAACGCCCACAGTTTTCCACCACTATTTGTTGATTAAGTGGACGAAAGACTGCTTTCTAGCATTTGTTATGTGAATAGCTTTGTGAGTCATTTAATTTCCATGTTCTAATGTAATGAGGCATGTTTTCAAATATAAACCTAAATTTATTTGTTTGCATTACAGCTTGCTATTTTACCATCTCAAAACATATCGGAATGGATGTTGTGAGTGCTACGTCTTCAATTCATAGTAGGACTACCTATGTTTTCGGTAAATTATTTCTACACATCGGAAAGATGTAGAAATTTCATTTTATAATCAATCTACCTATATGTTATTAAAGCATGACTACGCAGCAAATGTAGTGATTGGGGTTGTTAGGTTTATTTTGTTAAATTTCTTAAAACTTCTACGTCACCTGTAGCAGGAAGGCATCTCCTTCTCTTTGAAGGTGGGGGTGAAGACCTAATAACTAATAGTGTCCCAATTGGTAGAGATAGATTTTTATTTAACCAACAGCGCTGTTATCCTCCCAAAGTGAAAGTCCTCGCTTTCTAAATTGATTGGTTGTATGACTACGTTGATTTGTTGAATTTATAATTGTCATATTCCTCATTTGTATCTTTCCTCACTGTAAGTACACAGTCCTTATAATCATTCTGTTGTAATTTTTTAACTGGCAGCTCTCTGCATCTTCCTTTTTGCCCGCTTGATGGCTATCACAAGTTGAATCTAGATATTTCATTGAATACATTTTTGGTTTTAGCAAGATCATTTCCTCATGCAAACTCCACCCCCCATCCCGCACACTCATCCTTAATAAAAACAACCTAATCTGGCTCTCGTTTGTTACTGAGTATAGTCCGTGATCCATGTCATAGTTTTGAAGAGTCCCAAATTTTCACACAAATAT
>CAJQUW010008743.1:0-91858 GCA_907163375.1 Prostheceraeus crozeri
CTTTCTCATAGACTTCAGAAAGAGTCTAGATGGATCGGTGTGCTTCGTATCTGCCGTCCTGCAGGTCTAAACAGGTCATCCTCAAAGCAATCACACACTATTGATTTATTGACTACTTATGGGGATTGCTCAGCAATAGCTAATTCCTTTATAATGAATGCTTGTAACAGGGTCACAGATTTTAATGTGCGTCTATGCCATGAGAGCGACAGGAATGTACATGTATTGTTGATTTTACGGCAAGCATGTGCAGTTTTTGTATTATTCTTTCCCTTACTTTTCACTTTTTTCTGTATATTGTTTATTCATCATTCATTTTTTGAAGGATTTGACACATTTTGCTGTTATACATTCAGACCACCCAGACATTCGCTTTTTTCGCTTTTTCGAAAATGTGCCTGAATTTTCGCTTTTATCGAGTGGCATTCGTTTTTCTTTGCTTTTTTGGTGGAGCAGGAAAATAGCGTTTCGTAGTACAGGCCTTTTTCACATGTTGACAACGCAACCTGACTTTTTGTCATGTTACCCTTTACTTTAGTCATGCTATCATCCATGTGTTCACAATTGAATGCATTTCTTGAAGATTGCATAATCTTATCTAACAACTGTATTATATAGGAATTGAAAAATGTTCCCTTATTAGCAAAAAAGTCATGTAGCAATTCTTGAAGGCAAAGCCTTGTCGTAGTGCGTTCCGGTAAATGCACAAGCTTTTACAGTGATTTTGAGGTCATGGAGCTATAGCTCTTACACGAGTCTGAATTGATGCATGTTCAAAGTACATGCTACAAATGAATGTCATTGAATTTATCAGTCAAGGAATGCGAGACATCAATCCATGCTGGCTTGCCTGATGCACACGGGAGGCCTACTACCGAGTTTTCTTAGAAGATTGATGTTGGATTAGTGAAATAAACGGTTCAGTTTATGAGAATGAGTGAAGTGCATTGCATAATATTGATAAAGAGGCCTAAGAAATTGAGATGATAATATACACAATGGAATATTTTTTGTTGAATTTTTCATTGCAGTGTCACTTTCACTGTGATTTTCGTGAAGTACGTGTAACTAGACAAAAAGTTGATGTGTATATTAATCACTTTGCATCTACTGATAAAGACATGAATATGATGCTGATATGATCGGACATGTGTAGCCCATTTTCTTATAGCCACCTGAAACTTTCTGAGTTATAGATTGATGAATACTAGATCTACCAATAAAGCACTATTTTGTAAATAATTTGACCACCGTTTACATTACTACAGTCTACCGATTGCGTCATACTTAACCCGCTATATACATGTATTTTCATAGCTTCTGTGTGCTGAGCTATACGATATTGACTTATTTGTGTGCTTCAACAACTCGTGACATCTGGCAAATGTGTCAGTAAATAGGAATCCCCACATAAAATTCAACCAGAGAAAGTGGTGTTAAGATCCAAGACAATGAGAACCTTGCATCGTAAAGCCTGGACTTGGTTTTAGATAAAGTATCTTGGCTATTTGTCATGTTTTGAATCGAATTGGAAAGAGCCAATATTGAAAGATATTGATTTTATCTTCGTTTTCGTTATTTATTACAGAATAACGAAGACGAAAATAAAGTCATTATTTTTCAATATTGGCTATCTCCAATTCAATTCAAAGCTTGGACTTAGTTGCATATTTTAGCAGAAGTGCATGGAGCATGATCTTGAAAATTGGCCTTTGAAGTAGACTGTATGGTGTTAGTTTTTTTATGGAATATTTTCAAAGATTTAGCCAATATCATCATTTATCATCGGTTTTCATCAATTTAGATTTATAATATTGACGTGTATTTACACTTTAAAGTTTTGATTGAAAAATACTAATATATGTCTCATAACAGGCAGTTTTGATCTCTGGAATACGCGAGTTACGGTCAAGAGCTTTACGGAAGGGTTCGAATGTACCCAATCGAATGTAAATCTTTGACTACATAATTTTCTCTCTTTGGCAGCCGTCTATTTAGGGATGTGAGTTTTCATGATTTATCAGGAAATTCTGATTTTTTGGGTTGATTCCGGTCATTTTTGGAACACGACAGATTAATATACACGTAGACTATATGGGCTGCATACATTTCTTAGCGCGTTGCTTTTGTTTTCATTTTGCTCCCCTTGCTTTTAATCGAATTATACCAGGCAATGTGACCCAAACTAATGGTTCTACTGTTAATGTAGCAATGACTGTTTATACTGGGCCCCTTCAAAAATTTTCGTTTGGTCAATCACATCCCTGTCTATTGTCGGAAAAATTCCATTTTGAAATATTTATCATCTAATCACTATAGGGCAGCAAAATTGAGCAATATCAATTTCATTGATAGTAAATATACAGGTTGACACGTTTACATCTGAATTAACGTTTGCAACAATGTTCATCTAATAAAATATCAATTTTGCTTCAATAATTTCAATAATGTAGCTTAATTATGAGCATTATCTTCCTTTACAAAAATGCATCCTAGTTAGCAATATTATTAGCATAATACTAGGCTTGCGAGTTCTGAAGAAAACTACAGTAATTATCAGATGAAACCGTTTATGTGCATTCTATCACTGTATAGAATAATTGCCATATTGATGTAAAACCTTAATAAGGATCCTTTATTCGTCATATGATATATTTCGCATGACTTTAGTTGACAGACCCCTATCTAATAAATGCTTGAAAATATCAAAATGCTTTGGAATATTCAGATGAAAGGGATGTTCAAAGTTTTAGGCTAATTTAGCAGTTGGAAGCATGGCAGTTAGAAAAATTTCCTTAACCAAGTTAGAAATTATAAAATAATCTTCATTCTGCTGAATTTTCTAGCACAATTTTTTTGATTTTTCCAACACTATGTTTCGACGATCCTATGAAACAATCTTGGAATCTACATTATTTGTCCAAAATTGAAGCAATCTAAATTGATTGCTGGTTATATATATCTGATCATAAATAGAATAAAAAAGCTAGCTTGATGTATAAATATGGTGTGGTACATTTGCAAATCGTTTAACAAGATGCAAGAAAAATCCGACTAGTTATCATTTTTGTACCAGAAAGTAATATTCGCAATCTACACAGGTTCGTAGTGTTCGTGGTAGTGTACGGCTTGATGGCATATTATGCCGTTATAATGCATTCTACATTGCTTGATGTAAAAATTATGGGTTCGCTTTTTTTTCGTTTTTCTAAGTTAAGGATTCGTTTTTTCGCTTTTTTTAAGTTCGAATCGGCTGGGTGGTCTGTACATTGTATTTCATGACTTGCTGTTATATTTCATGGCATAGAACTGCTGATGACATTTGGTCAGGCATGGCTTTCAAGTTCTCAACCATGTAGTAATCTATTTGTGATATCAATGGAGCTTTTATTGTCGTAGCCTGAAACGTTAATGTGTCGTGAGATGTCACGCAGTCTGTTGTTCTTTGTCTGTCACATTTTGCTGGGGACTGTAATTATGAATGTCAAACCATCGATCACATGCGAGCGCTTCAACGTTTCTTACGCTGTACGCTGTCACTGTCGTCTGTAACACCACTGACGAAGGTCTTACCGACCGAAATATATTTTGCAACAAAACCGGTGTCTTGCCTTTATTTAGTTCATCGGGACCTTTTTTGGGATTGACTTGCACATTTGAGCAGGAGAGCGACATGCATCGACCTTTCAGTCGGCGCTTTTTTCCTACAAAACTTTCATACAGAGGTGCGGCTACTATTTGAGGGCGGCTATTATTCGAAGAAATATGGCATTTCTTTTGCATTGAAATGATTTCGTAACCTACATTTGAAATTGTGGTCACTTTTATTATTTTTGTCAACATTTTTTCCTCTTGCGATTACTGACGTCTTCAAAGACGCACCATTTCTCAAAATTCGCTCATGCATCTTTCTTTCAATCCAACCTTCCGTCATTCCCTCCGCACCATGCTTGTCGTTTGCTTTCCTCTTTTTCGCATTTCCTCCTTTTCAAAGTTCAATGCTTTGTAAATTGGCTGGCTGTCATCTCTTCTCAGATGTGATCAATCCATTTTAAGCTACTCTTTATCATCACCTCAGCAACGGTCTCCGTCAACACTAGATACTCAGATTCAATTACCAGTGCTCATTCCATGGCAAGTTTCCCTTCTTCAATTTTGTTAATTATTATTTGTTGTATTTTGCCATGGCGCATCACATTTTTTTTTGTCGATCGCTTTTTCTCTTATAGGCTATATCTATGCACGTTGCATTGTATTTGTCGATGGTGGATGCTGCAGGTTTGATTTCATCGGGCATTCTTTCGCGTTTATGATACTCTGTGACGTCATGCATTGGTTGCTTGAGCAATAATCTCGATGTCGGTGTTTGCGTTTTGATAATAATTGTCGGCGGTAGTCGAAAGCTCTCGAATACTCGTGCATGCTCATAAGTTGCATTCTTCGTGGTATATTCTTCAATACATCTGAAATAATTCGAACTCCCTACCTACATGGAATGTCGTAGAAAATTCTTAGATCATCCAGGAATTTGATAGCAGACTGCTTCACTTACTCACTCCCGTTTCACGTCCGTTGAGCCCTTTCGACGGGGTTAGACGATTGTTTCCAAATGTCGCGTCTCCATTTAGCTCTATCTTTGGCAAGCGAAGGGCTAAAGTTCAAGAGGTTTCACCGACACTTTGCAACCACGTTTTCTGTGGTCTGCCGCTCGACTTCTATTCATCCACCTCCATTCTGGACGTCCTTTTTGATTCTCCTCGAGTCACTTCGCCTCTCGACGTGACCGAACCAGCGGAGTCGAGAACGACACAAGAATGCAGCGAATTTGCTTGAGTTGCAATTTCCCTCGAAGCTCTTCACTTCTTCGGTCACCAAGTCTGATTCTTCACATTCTTTGTAGCTGGTCTTTATCGCCCATGTTTCACTCCCGCAGGTCATCACACTTCTTACACAACAGAAGTAAACCTGACAGAACGACTCAGTCTTCTCAACTTATCGACTTATCAACTTATCGATCGAAGGTAACTGAAGAGTTCCGATTCGAGCAAACTATTCAGACGAATCCCTGGTTCACGGTAGGAAGGCTACAAAATATGCCACTGCATCTTTTGCGGATCCACTCAATGCACTGATTGCAAAGGATGGAGTTAACACCGACACCAAGACCACAATCTCCGCAGAGCCAACTTGAAGAAGTGTCCGGGTAAGAATTGGAAGTGGCGCTGTACATCATCACCTTTGTCGTCGAGGTGTCTTTAGACCGTTAATGGCCTAACAATGCATTAATTTCTTCAACTTCCTTAAAATTTTTGCCTTCGATGTTGCCAGAAGCAAGTCATCTGCTCACATACATGTAAGTTCCCGTAAGACCTCCGCGAATGGCAAAGGTGGGCCGATGTGACAAAATGTGACATTTTTTCATATCAAAATAAAATACGACAAATTGTGTGTTACTCACTTTTGGTGTGGCAAAATGTGACGAATTCACATACCCAAAACATAATCTGACAGACGTAGCGTTTTTCAGTAATATGACAAAATATTATGAACTTCAAAGTCTCAGATGAGTATTAATTTCAAATTGATATTTCGGCTAAGTGTCGTTATTTTTCGATTTAGGGAAGGCACTGATACTGATACTGAGTGCTATAGATGTAAGACAAATTTCCTACTTATGGAGCGACATATTTCAGCTACTATCCATAGCTACCATCAGGCTAGGAAGGATCCACATTTTTTCTTTTTTTATCATTAACACAAAAATTTGTATATCCTTCTTAGCCTGACGATAGCTACGGATAGCAGCAGAAACATCGAAAATTTTGTAGAAATATTATCTGAAATCTATCTTGCTAAATTGCATCGGCTCTTTCTTAAAATCGAAAACATAAACATCGTTTGAGTGAAATATGGCGAAGTCATATTATTCTAAGAAGTCATTATTGTCATGTTTCTTTACTCTTGCATGATGAGTTACAGTAGGGATATGAGATAGATATTTTTCTCTTTTCTTACTCCCAGTGGCGACTTGGATTTCCACCAGGTAAATCGAGTTGCTATTTGTTCAGGTTGACTTCGAACTTGATAGCCCAATCGTAACATTCACCCAATCGTTTAACGATTGTCATGTCCAGATCGAAGGAGTTCTTGCGAAAGTGTACTTCCAAAAGAAAGTTGTATCGTCAAATACAAGGTCTCATAGGCCGCTTTTGGCCACCCTTCCGTGTTCAGCCCCCTATCCCGATGAGATAGACAGGCTGAAGTTACCACTGCTCGATCCATTGAGACCGCATGGGACCCTCAATACTCTCCACGGCTCAAGGTGGAATGCCTGTTGTTTATAATATTCTGAAATGTTGATTGTCGGTTCAGGGTATCAAGTGAATCACAACATAAAAGAAAGTGGGAAACCTTTGATGAGAAAAATATGAGCAGATACAGGAGACATGAGGCTTCTTGGTGGTCCCTTCCTACTAATTTACCACAAATTGAGATTAGCTGTAAATTGAAGCTTACAAGTAGGCTACATTCAATCCCAAAAGTATACATTGACTCATAATTCCTGTTGTGTGATCGTGACGTACTTGTGTTGTGAGTCAGAAATTGACAATCGCAGCGCATCAACCATTTACTTTACACTGCGAACAGATTCACAGAGCAAATTTGAGACAATTCATAAAACGAAGACTCCAAAAGTTATGGTGTTCGGACGTGGGAACAAGAATGTGTACGTAAACGGGTTATTTGGGACTCAAAAACTTGTTTGTAGGCTTGAATGAAAAAGAGAACTCCGCGTTTTCTGTTCTACTGAAAGAAATAGACAATGAAGTGAAAGCTATTTCATTCATGGGTGAGATTCTTCCGGAAATTTCCGGAATTCCGGAAATGTGACATGAGTATTATTGGGTCTCGAGATTCGTCCAAAAACGTTATGCAACAGAATGGTGGGGTCTTTTTTCTATACAGTTGTTGAATTTTTGAGTGCGTTTTAAGAAAGAAATTTTTTAAGATTGATAATAACAGTCATCTTGATTGACTAATTGCCATTGAACAATTCGTTTCTTCATCGACTGGGAGGATTAGATCCCCTGAAATGAAAGCGCGAAGGTATTCAAAACCAAGTACTGGACATTGCCAAGGAGTTACCCAATGTTATTAGAAAAGAAGAAGTAAACAATCTGTCTTACGAAATTCGACTGTATTCCGTTGACCTGGACATCCACTTTGTTCCAGGAGAACGCTTAGATTCATTTTGGCATCGTGTATTCGCATTGACGACAGAAGATAGAATTATTCGATAACCCTTACTTGGTAAGCTAGTCAAGGTAGTCCTAACGGTGTTTCATGGTTCCTCGTAGAGGGGACTTTCAATTGGGTCGATGCCATAATTGACAAATGAAGGCATAGTTTTCAAACGTCCAATATCTCAGCCCAATTGACTGTGAAATACCAATTGAAGTTAGATGCATGAAAGCCCATGAATGAAAGCATCTCTATTCTACTGAAAGAAATAGACAATGAAGTGAAACCTATTTCATAATTGTAAATGCTTAAAAAATCCGTATACATTCTATAGGTTAATCAAATCGATCGATGAGCTCAATGTCGGTTAATATAAAAGGAATTGGTGGACTTAATAAATCTTGAAGTTGTGATATTTTTAGATTTCTTCTCCGCCTGGCAATCTTCAATTTCTTCAAAAGAATTTTGACTTTGCGACTAAAAAACTTCATGGTTTGAGGTGGGCTAGTGTTCATCATATTAAATAAAATCATGAATGCTGATATAGTGATTTTGCATTGTCGCTTATATTTTCATATCCACAGGGGGTAGAGAAACGATCATATCCAATTCCTGATACCTAACATTTTAATTTGCAATGCCTGTGTAGATCTAGCTTCACTGAATCAAATTCTTTATTGATTTTAGCGTTCGATGCGAAGCCAAAAGTGTGAAGCGATCTTACTACATCGCATGTGATAAATGCATCCAATCATTAAATATTTGTGGCAAATGTGGAACCTCAGTCAAAGACATTGGAGAGACTATGTAAGTGCAACATGTTAGATGTTCTGTAAATGTTGATGCTCATAAAAACATGCTAAAATGTTCGAATCATATGAACAGAAGCAAATCAAATATGTGAAAATGCATTATTCAATGAGATTTCGAAGATTATTTGAAAGTTCATGATTACTCCGTATTCCAAAAAATAGAATAATTAAATATTGAGTTGTATCATCATCTTAAAAATGGGAACAGACCTGAATAGATGCTATTCCATTCAATATCAGGAATCAGGTAACACTGGGAACTACACGCTGACTTGCCATAGTAAGGTACAACGATAACGCAACAGCGAATACAGAGTGCGCAGAATCAGTTGACGTCTTTCGTCACTACGTTGATCTTCTCGTCTTCTGAATATGGACAGCTTGCGCACGTATGACGTAGTCTATGGCATGAAGACCGGTAAAAGAACAGAATGTAATCTTAGAAGTAATACGGTATATACGAAACAAACAAACTATAAGCGAAACGTAGAGATAACATAACAGCGAAACAACGATCCGTTGATCGTTGAACGCGAAAGTTGTGTCGTCCGACAGCTCTGATCTGATCGCAGGAATTTGTGCCTAAATACTGGTTTTATTGAATTTTGGACTTCGTTATACCATCGTGATCGTCATCATCTGCTCAGCATTGTTATCCACATTATTTTCGTCGACGTTGGCAAGTTTTTTTCTTGTTAGCCATTTATATTTTTATCTAGCTCTGGAACTGAATTATGTTCAAATTTTGTCAAGATACAATGGTCGGCTCACGGAAAAGTAGTGATGTTGGAAGATCTATTGTCTGAGGCACATGTAGCGTAGCAATAGAGAATGTGTTATTATTATGTAGATTTTGCTTGTAACAATGCAGAATTTTGAGTGCGCGCAAGCGCACTCAAAATTCTGCATTGTTACATGCAAAATCTACATAATAATGATATTGTCCTAAGGTGTATTTCTATGGGAAAATACCGTGAAACAATGCAGAAAAAAGCGTGATATTGTCCTAAGCTGTATTTCTATGGGAAAATACCGTGAAACAATGCAGAAAAAAGCGTGATATATTCATGTAAGTAATATTCAATGAGAAAATCACGTGTTTTTTCAGCGCATTGATATGATAAGTTTTGGGGAAACTATCATGGAAAAGCTTAGGACAATGACAGCATTCTATGTTCTTACTGTAAAAGATCTTTTCATCTGTGGAAGGAATGTGCAAACATCGCTGCTAACATCGGCAAAGCTGTAATTTCCAGTGAAAACATTGCTTATCTCTGCAACGGATCCAAATCTTTTAAGCCATGTGATTTCTTTGATCGGTTCATAGCTGTCGAAAACAATTGCAATCCTTGCGGCAACAGTTAAATGCAAAAATTGAGTTTGACAACACTGTTATTGTTCATAATGCGATTGAAGAACAAGAAAATCGCGCAGATAAGAAATGGAACATCATGATATTTGGACTATCAGAATCAGTTGTTGGTGATTGGTCGAGCGAAGATGCGGATGTGAAAGATCGCAAGCGTGTGGAAAATATCTTGGATGTTGTAAATGATAAAGCTGATGACAATGTGGTGGCATGTAATAGACTTGGTAAACGTGATCCCAGTGGTCAGAAGGCCAGACCTATACGAATCACATTTAAATCTCATGCAGATGAGGTCAATTGTTTAAAAAAACTCCAAGAAACTCAAAAACGATGCTCTATTTGGTGATGTCTATTTGAAGCCTGATTATACTCACTTGCAATTGAAGGAAAATAAACGAATTCGTGAGGAATTTTTTCGGAGGAAAGCCAACAGTGAAGATGTTGTGATTCGTAATAATCGAGTTGTTCGAAAGAAACCGCCGTCATCTGATTGAAGGTGTAGTAATTTCGCGCTACCTTCTTTATGCTATTTTAATGCGCGTTCAATTAACAAATTTGATGAATTGAATTTGCTAATCTCCGACCTCACTCCAAGCTTCATATGTGCAACAGAATCTTGGATGGACTCAACAGTGTCTGATGCTGCGATTTCTATTTCGAATTATATGCTACATTGTGCTGATCGAAACACAGGACAGAAAGGAGGTGGTATTGTGTGCTGGATCAGGTCCGACTTCTCATCTTCTACTCTGTTCCGTGATTCTATTCATTCTGAAGTCGAAATGCTCGTTTTAAGAATAGTGCATCGAAACTTCAAGTGCATTTTGTGTGTATTGTACTTCCCAAGAGGACGGACGTTGAGCAATGCAGCAAAACAGCATTTAGAAACTTATATTTGCTCTACCATTGACAGATTCCTCTTTCGCTTCGTCGATCATGTTGTATACATCGCTGGAGACTTTAATATGGTTGACTCATCTTGTTTTGAAATATCCTATGGACTTGAAAACGTCATTACTGAACCAACCAGATTTGACGCTGTCCTGGACTTAATACTTATTCCGGATCATTATGGTTCCCACTACAAATCGTCGACATTATTAATTCCGCTCAGTACTAGTGATCATAGAGTAATTGTTTTGGAGTCCAAGAACCAGATTCTATATAGCGATGATTATTTTCCTGTTATGAACTTTCGAGAGTCAAAGTGCAGAGAAACCTGGATTTATCTTAAGCAAATTGATTGGTTTTCAGTTTTTGAAAATTCGGCCTTGGATGATGCTTGCGAGGTTTTTTATGCTCATCTGCTAGAGGCTTTGAGCTACATTCCTCGGGATATGGTGAATGGAAAGGTCTGGTTTTGATAAACCTTGGATGAGTAATGTAAAAGTGCTCATCAAGAAGCGCTATAAGGCATACCGTGCCAAAAATTGGAGTGCGTATGCTCACTTCAAGGAAGAAGTGAAACAAGCGATATTTACGGCTAAGAGACAGTGGAGTTCAGCTTTATTAAAGAAATCCGGTCAATCTATTTGGAGTGTGTACAAAATTTTCACAAATGATTCAAAGTTGAGTGAAAACTGGCTTCCATTGTGTGATCCTAATAGACCTGTCATCGAAATTTTGTCAGAACTCAATTTGTCTTTAACTCGTGTTTTCCTCGACGATCCTATTGAGTCGACTATTGACGATGAGCCTTTTGCAGTGCCTTTTCTTTTCACTGAGAATGTGGTCGAGCGAATTCTGGCAGATGTGAATCCTAAGAAAGCTTGTGGGTCGGATTGTATATCCTCGATAGTGTGGTCCAAGTTCTCAAAGGTCTTGGCAAAGCCAGTCACCTTGTTGTACAATAAATGCCTTCAAAATGTTACTGTCCCACAAAAGTGGAAGAATGCCGACATTACGCCTTGCCCAAAGAAGACTCCACCTACTTTGACCAATATTCGTCCTATATCACTGCTTCCACTTCTCAAACGCCTTTTCGAGAAACATTTATTAAAGTTTATTGGTACCGATTTTGTTGATAGGTATGATAAAAGACAATTTGGATACTGGAAAAAGAGTTCCACCGCATGTGCAGTCATTCATTTAGACAATTTCATTTCTTTGAGTTTACAGGATCGGGAAACTATAGCATGTCATCTCCTTGTTTTGGATCTTGAGAAAGGGTTTGACAAGTTGCCGCATCAATTATTATTGGAGAAAATGAATTCTGATGGTTTTAGTAGCTTTACTTTGACTTTCATGAAAAATTATTTATATTCTCGTCACCAAAGAATTCGGTGGAAGGGATATCATAGTAATTACTTACTTATTCGTAGTGGCATCCCACAGGGTTCTTGTATTGGTCCCATGGCTTTCAGCTATTTTTGTGCAGACATGCCCTTGCCTAATATGTCTGATGTTTTTATTGTCAAGTATGCGGATGACATTATAATTGCTGGAAAAGTGAATCGTGATGCTGTATTAAGCCCGGTTGTGCCTATTTACGAAGAAATTTTATGTTGAGCTGCGGACAACCGTATGTCAATTAAAGTTGAGAAAAGTCAACAAATGTTTCTTCGTGTTCACGACTCCATTGATCTCTGATATATTGATTCCTAATATTCCGTTCGAGAGCTCTATTAAACTCCTAGGTGTGACTTTTGATTCAAAGTTAAGCTACAATTCACACGCTTATAATGTCACAAAGAAAGCCTCCTCAAAAGTTCGACAATTAAAACCATTTCTTCCATTTGACGGATTAATACAGGTCTACAACAACTGCATCCGCAGTATTCTGGAATATTCCGCATCGGTACAAGTGCTGCAAACACAAAGGCTCTTGAGAGAATACAAAAAAGATCTCATAAAATTATATGTGGACACTCTAATTGCTTGTGTGGTAATTTCATACCTTTGAACTATCGCCGTGCTATTATAGGCTTCAACATGTTTTCATCATTGATTGAAGACAGTGACCATCCACTGCATCACCTGACTCCAAGACGTTTGCGACATTCAAAGAAATTCTGTGTGCCAGTATGTAAAAGTGCCGTGAAAAGCAATTCATACAGTGTCGATGATACGCCTCTACAATAGTGGTTTTACATGTTGAATGTTAATAATATGTGTTATTTTCTGACTTTTTTCTTTTTATCTGTTGTTATGAAACAATTTTTGATGATCATATCTGTAAATGATTTATAAAACGCCTCACGATTTTCAGTATTGAGGCTAGTCTGAAAATAAAGGACTATTATTATTGTTATTATTATAGAAACGATCAACATGCATTGAATGTTGGTCTTATGGCATTTTACTCTATTTCTAATGAAAATATATGAATAATGAAGTAATAAAAATTAAAATAATGATAATAAAATAATTGCATCATGATAGCAAGAGAAAGAAAAATATTCAAGATCATGAATGCCAACAACAAAGTTACTTATAGCCTATAATGATTACATACAGTATATAGTAGTCTAGGCAAAATACTTTGAAATGGCAGGCATGTACGTACATAGATTTGTTGTTGCCATTTATGATTGATTTACTGTATGCTGGTCAGGAGGATATGGAAGACAGTGAATATACTTAATTCTATTAAATATATTTGGGGTGTTATAGCACCCCGCAACGTACATCACCATTGTATTGTAAACAGTTTCAATTTCCAAAGGTGTATAAGTATAGAAATTTCATAGCTTAAAACAACCTGCCGAAACATGAAAAGTCATGAAATATCAAAAAGTTTAATATGTTACAAGTACTCCAAATCCACGACCAAATGTATGTGGTATGCTATATGACGCGGAAACGTACACTAGCGGTTAATGAATACCCTTCAAAAATTCACTTAGACTAATTGCGCAACTCCGTGTCCCGTAATCGGAAAGAAGCTCAAATCTTTATGCGACTAGATTTATGCCTGTTGTAGTTTCAAGTCAATAGAATTTTGACGACTGGTTATGATTCTTAGAAAAAAATGTTTAGGTCCATAAGTGGACAATCGCTACTCAGTCAATGATGGTTCTTTGCTTGTGCGTAGTTGATTTGATCAGATTGTCAAATAACTTGAATAAATGAAATAACTTCAACATTTTGATTAAATGATCATACAGGAATTAATGACATACTCTGCATCATATTTTGAACATTTGACATCGCTTAAATTTGACCGATGTTAGAAATTGCTTAAATCTGGCTAAACCTACCCTTTGACTTGCTGAATCAAAATACATGTATACATACACGTAAATCAATTAGAAAATTATTCAACTAAAACTATGAATGCTTCACCTACCTCTCCCCGGAAATTTGTTCTAGTTTTTTTATAGACTTGGTCCATGTGATTTATAGTAGCTTGCTTTTTTTTACGTTTTTCTGATATCAATTTGGGACGGTCAAATTTATGACCTCCATTCAAAAGTATATTTGAAAATTGCGAATATTCTGCATTTTTTCCTAATTTGGTGGTTTCAGCTTCTTTGATTTGATATGAAATAAATTATAGCGATTATGTGACTTCACAAATAACCTATAATGGTCTATCAGTAAACACAAGAGTCTGAATTGTGTATGTCTCATCCATGCAACTCATGAATGTCTTAGTAGTAATTTAAGCTTGTATAAGGCAATCCTACATTGTTTTCATTGTTCTTATGCAAAAATACCTGAATGATCATTTAATCAAAATGTTGAAGTTATTTCATTTTTTCAGTGAATTGTGGGAATGGAAATTAGTATTTGACAATTAGACAGAATTAAGAGAATCCTCACCTGATCTGTATGAGCTGCATTCAGATTGTAGATATAATTACTGATTATGTAGATTTCCTTAAGATGATGCAGGTTTATTAAAATTGTAAATGCTTAATTTCAATGTTGCAAAAGAAGCGGAATTAATCAAAATCAATTTTTTAATTTATGATGATGGTTTGGACAACTTTTTAAATTTTGTGGGAGCCCAAAAGCTTTGATGTTAAGCTCAATATATGTATTTGCCCGATTACTTCTGCAACACGTTTTGCATTTTTTGCACGTTTTGCACCGCTATTGCAAACGAACGCCTTCTTTGTCACGTCCTTCAGATATCAAATTCGAATTTTAAAACACTGTTTGTGGCGTGAAGATGTAGGATTTTGAAAAAACGATGCCATTGACTTTGTTATGACCGGAGTGTAATGTAGGCCTTTTTTGTTAAGATCCGCGGTTTACTTTAAGAAATCAGATGGAGCCAAAATCTTCCCTCCACTAACGGTCCGAAAGTCAACATCGGATGCCTGCGTGCGATTCTCCTCATGTTGGTTTACAGAATGACTGAAGGTGAAAGGTTTAACACAAGTTTAACAAAAGGTTTGAAAAGCCTCAAAATTTTTGTCTAGTTTTCAGTCTAAAGCACGTCATGTAGCTAATGCATTCGCATCGTTATGGTTTAATACATCTCTTCGCTACTCATTAAAATGTTGATCATTTTTGATATTTAGTTATAATTCACACTCACGTCGCGGGACATGCAATACTGTCATGTATTATGACACTGATGAGCTTTCACGCTTTTGCATGAATATGGCAGTAGAATTTATTGCATGCCACATACTTCAAATATACCTGGTTAGTATGTATACATTAATTGTTCGGGTGCTCCACAGACACTCCTTTCAGCTGCTGGCATTATGATTCAGTCGAAGCTTTGATGTTATTCTATTCAATGTATTAAATAATTTCTTGCCTTGTTTTTGGTAACCTGGAAGCAAGGTAGCAATTTAGAAGGCATGCTATCTAAGATGTTTCTTATTGATAGGAATAGTAGGCATACTTATCAGCAAGTGAATAAATAGTCATTGTGGGGTTATTTATTGATCAATTATTGGATAACAATAACTTCAATACTAAACAATGACGAAAAAACACCAGTTGTAATAGATGCTTTGACGGAAAAGTTAGTAATGTCTTTAGAATTCCATATTGTCGATGTTCATGAGTTGCAGAGTAGCTTAGCACTTGCAGTTCTTGAATTTTTTTCTCAAATACAGTCGAACTCCTGAGTTACGACCCTGACTTATGGACAGTCCTGTCTACCGGATAGCTAATCGAAATTAATCGAAATTTCCCACTTTCTACAATCAAGGTAAATGCTGTTTTATTCACCAGCACTTCTTTCATTTAATAACTGATATACTATTTTTGAAGGATGACCCGTCAACAAGAAGAAGTATTCAATTAGAAATTCACCCTATCTCACGAATTGAAACTTTTTCACAGGTGAAATGATAAAGTTTTAAAAATATGGTTAGGCCACGCGTTATTTTTCTGAAAGTATGCGTAAGTATGATTACAATGACGCGACGCGACTATGAAAGTAGAATGATGTGATCGATAACATCACCTTTCAAATGTATGAAAAGATCTCTCCGTCTCATGTTAGAAATGCCGCTCTATACGGAGTGCATTTCGGTATTAGCTTACATTCAATTCACGTTCACCTTTCAGACCTACATTATCAGAAGCCCAACAGAGAGCTGAGCTTCAGAGGAATATGAATAGTTTGTCCGAACGTGAAAGAAGTGAGTGACTATTAATTGTGTGTTTATTTTCTGAATGTTTTGCGCTTGATGAATTTTTACAGACAAGATTAGTTGAAGCAGTAAAAAACGTTTCACAGTTTGCTGGTATATGCTGCCGGTTCTTATACACTAATACAGCATTATCGTTACAGAGGGATAAGTTGTGAGAGGCGACACAGTGTACCTATTCTACCCAGCAAATTGATCACAGTCGGCGGTGCTGCATGCGCACACTGACTAAAGCTTCTCTACGACAGAACCATGTCTTTCTTATTGGGTAATGCTCTACTCCTATTACTAGGATAGAATGAATTATTTCGCCTCCAATTATTATTATATCGAGGGTTATTACTCCTGAATCTGGGCTCAAAATTAGACACTTGATTTCTATATGCATTAAAATTTGCATATGCTCGATTATCATGTCGCTTGTAGGCAGGAAGATCAAAATTTCGTCCTTGATTAATCGGTCGGGGCCTCATATTATTAGGCGTGAAGTTAGATCTAGTTATTTTAAATTGAAGGGTCCTTCATTATTTCGAATAATTTCTTTTATGTGGATAGCATAAAAAAGGAGCATCTATCCGATGTGGCAACATATGAAATAATCGATCAATACAACCCTTACTCAACAATGAGAAGAGTGAAAGATCTATGTCTGAAATTTAAAAATAAGTGTCACTTTACAAGGAAAGAATTTGATTTCCTAACCAATTTTGACTACAGAATGCCCTACCTATATGGCCTTCCTAAGATTCACAAATGTACTGATTATTTTAGGAACCTGAAAGTTGATAAGTATGGTTATGTTAAAGTGAGCCCTCCTCCGAATTTGAAATTTCGTCCAATCATTTCCAGCACATATGCTCCCACTAGTCATTTGAGCGCTTTAGTCGATGAAGTTTTAAAAGTTTTGGTTCATGAGGTCAAAAGTTATTGTAGAGACACGTATGACTTTATTGAAAAGATCAAGCAATATGACAATATCCAAGATGAAACTGTTTCTAACATTCGATGTTGTTTCATTGTATACGAATATACCTAATGACTTAGGTATGGAGGCTGTCAATTTCTGGATTGATAAATGTGGTCATTTACTGTGTAGTCGTTTGACTAAAGACTTTCTGCTATCAGCAATCAATCTGGTATTAAATAACAATTACTTCCTTTTTAATGATTCATGCTTTCTACAGACATCAGGAACTGCTATGGGGACGAAAATGGCCCCAACTTATGATTTTTGGAAGAAAATATGTACACAAGGCTAAAGAGCATTTACAGTGAAGATATAAGCAACCAAATAACAAATTCATGGATGCGCTATATTGATGATTGTTTCATTGTTTGGGATGGAAGATGTGGTGATATAAATTTATTTAAAAGTGTCATAGATGATTTACATCCGCGGATAAAATTCACAATGGAAAGTGATAATACCTCACTAAATTTTCTGGATGTTAGAATCTATAAAGAAAACGGTAAGATTGAAAGAGACATTTACCACAAAGTTACTGACGGCAGAAACTTCGTCCCTTATACATCAGCCCATCCCAAACATATTAAAAACAATATTCCCTTTTCTTTAGCGAAAAGAATTGAAGTAATTGTTTCCAAAGAAGAAAATAAGATCTCCGAATTGAATCGATTAAAATCCAGATTAGTTGACTTGAAATATCCATTGCCTTTAATTGAGCATTCCTTTTTTCGTGCTTCTAAGAAATCACAGAAATCCGCTGTTAAAAGTGATCAGAATATCATTCCTTTTATAACAACATACAACATCAATAATCCGAGCATATTTAATGACATAATTATTCCAGTCTCTAACAGCCTCAAATTAATAGAAACTTTTAAAGATAAGACATTTGCTCAGGCTTTCAGACAACCAAGGAATCTTTTGAGAATTTTGAACAAAAACAATAAAGAAACAATTAAAGGAATTACCCGCTGTAATGAATCCAGATGCGGATGTTGCGACTATATAATTGTTGGCAAAGAAATCAAATTTGTAACACAAAACACAACAAAGAACTTTACTATACGCAATAATTTAAACTGTACATCGAATAATGTCATTTACGCCTTATTTTGCAACGGATGCAATAGGTTCTACATTGGACAAACTGGTGGGATGTTTCGTAAACGATTAACTTTGCATAAGCAACATATAAACAAAGCTAATTATGTCATACTCCCTGTAAGTAAGCACATAGCATCATGCGCCATTAGTGAAACAAAGAAATTTAGAGCGGCTCCCATCTGCCAATTACCGCCACAATGTAGCAAGTTCTATCGGGAGATGAAAGAATGTCATCTAATTATATGTCATCTTAATCCCGAACTCAATAAGCAATAATTTCATTGTCAATACATGTCCTAATTTCTATGTTTGTATAATTTTGAGATACAAATCATTCCCTTTGACAAGCTCACGAAGAGCAGAAACCGGTCAGGGAATAAGAGATTTCGAGTTTTCCTTTGGAATTAGGTATTTTATTTTTCAACCATTTTGTGCCTTTATTCAGTTTTATATATATATATGTATATCGGTATATATAATTATATTTATATCAAGATTCGCAATCCTGAGGCCACTCTGGCTCCTGTCATTCCACATAGAGGAAAAGTTGAATCTTCTCCGATATTGACCATTGTTTCGGTTTCTCTTTCTGCAGCTGAAAAATAAATTCTCTCGTTAGGTTTTCTGTGTTTTCCACATACCAACATTCACAAAAGTTAAGAAAAAGCTGAAGCTGAGTTGTTGATGGGTAAAATCAAGCAACTTGATGAGCCAAATTTTGATGAGAATTTTCTCAATTTCGCAATTCTTTTAAGGCTTACTCTAGCAAACATAGAGTTAACAAAGCTTAGCGGTCTAAAATAAAAGTGATCAAAAATCTGGCAAAGAACAAAAATATCTGTATCTTCAAATTTGATAAAGTGAATGGGATCCTTATTGATGACAGAGACTCATATAATCGGAAAATAACGAATCTTGAATGACAATGACCGCTTTAAAGAATACAAAGTCGATAACCGCTCGAAGAATGAACCCATCATACTTGAAGAAGATAGATTTAATCGGAAACTTCAAAATCTATAATCAAAGAAGCTGATAGATGATTCGATTTTTAAATTGGTGAAAACGTGTGCTTCTCAACCAGGGTGGCTCCATGGACTTCCTAAAGTCCATAAAAGTGAGACAGTCCGCCCTACCGCTCAATTCTTAGTATGCGCAACACTTGCACTGCTTATTTAGCCAATTGGCTTGATAGACATTTGAAAAAATGCATATCTATCAATTACAGGCTGAAAGATGCCTTTCAGTTTGTCGAGTCTCTGAAAAATTTATCTTTGCTGCAAGGTGATTTGAAAATGTTTAGCTTTGACGTGAAGAGCTTATTTACTAACATTCCCGTGAGAACACGACCATATTTCCTCACTGATCGACTTTACCGAATTTCCAGTAGATGAAACAAGCTTCAAGTCTCATGGAGTTTGCGTGCACGAATATTCTTTTTAGCTTTAATAATAACCTGTACCATCAATTTAATGGGATGACCATGGGGTCTCCTTTGGGGCCCGCAATGGCTGCTTTTTCCCTTCATATCATTGAGAGAAATTTTAGTAAGTACGAAGGCAAATTGCCAATTTACTATCGTCGCTATGTCGATGATTGCTTTTTGATCTTTCACATTGACCAAGAGGCTAGGGGTTTCCTGAACTTTTTAAATGAATCGGATCAAAACATTCAGTTCACTTGCGAAGAAAGTGTCTGAAAGTCTCTTACTTTTCTTGATACTAAACTTACTCTCAAAAATAGCAAATTTGAAATTGAACTTTATTTGAAAGACACAAACACGGAAGTCTATGCTCCATCTGGTGCATATGCATCAATCAGTTATAAAACCACAGTCATTCTCTCTTTGTTTTATAAGAATGTGCTCAGATAGCCATTTGCATGAAAATGTTGCTTCTCGTATTCGCAACATCTTCATGTTGAATGGTTCTACGGACGACCTGATTGATCGCATCAAAAAGAAAGTTGAACAGATTGTTCAAATTGCATGCAGATCTGAAAAAGAAGATATAACTAAAGTCTATTGGTCCATTCCGTTCATTCAGGAAGGCTAAAAAGGCTACAGTCTAAGGTTGAGAAATTGAACCGCTGTCTTCAAAATTCTGAAATAAAAGTTGCCGATAAATTTTCAAAATTTAAAGATTTCTTTCATAACAAAGATCCTGTCCCCTGTGGCGTTCAATCGAATATCTCTTATCAATAAACAGTGATGATCATAAAAGGTGGACCATCTAAATTTTGTCTCCTTTAATGAAATTTTGTTAATTACAGAGATGCAAATTTGACAAAAAATGAAAATATAAGGGTTGAAATAGAAATTTTCTTTGTTATTCAGTGGCTCTGTAGAGCCACTTTGCTCTAAAAAGGATCATGGTGCGTTCGCTGGTGGTCAGTGATTTTCAGAACATTCAATCGGGAAAACAATGGAAGAATGTGCCTTTGCAAAACATTCACGTTTCCATCGGAATTATGTTATCCCTTTGGATATTGAGTTCAGTTCGACCATTCATCCATATCGCAGCGCAAATCAACAATCTTCCACCTCCATGATTCACAGTCAATGTCAAATGATCATGAATTGTGTCACCTGACTTCATCTAAACTCTCAAACAGCCATCGCGACCCCCGAGACAGACAGACGCTTCATCACTACAAACAACTCGATTCCATTGATAATTGCCAGTGGCAATGTTGCATGCTTTTGGACGCCAATTTTTAGGCTAACTAGCCGTTCGTACTGTCCTAGTGACAAAAGAGCAGAGACTGTGCCATTCAAAAGCACTTATTTGGGTCAACACCTTGATCTGGCTATGCAGACGTATAGACACCATCGATATTGAAAGCCTGAAAATGACCTTGTTAGCGACAGAAGATGTAAACAAGTGTTCAACAATCAACAGAAACAGAAAATTATGCAGTGAATTTAGGACATCATAACTTTTCTATAAGTACACCGATTTCAACGGGCAGTGTATCAAAAGAATGTTCAGAGACAGCCCCTTCACCTTGTGTCTGATTCATTGTTATGCTCGCATGTTATCACATCGCAGATTTGAGATTTCTAAAAGTGGCGATTTTCACAGTTTGACCTCTGTCCACCTTAAACATTGACGGATAGAAATGTACAATGGTTCATTGAAAAGCTGAGAACATAAGCTCTCGAATGGTGCATGGCTTATCAATGTAAAATGGGGTTGAAAGGCTGTAGAGTCGACTGAAGTTTGACACAAGATAGGTGGTCCGTTTTTTATGTTCAACTCTGTAGTAGTTGTCACCGCTGTTCTATGCGGTACGTCGGTGCCTGCACTAAGAGACACCTCAATACTCGTATCAGTGATATATGATATATCTATAATACTCCTAAAGAGGTATCTATGCACGAGCATAGCCCCAAGGCTGAAATTTCACTATTGTTGGTCGCTTCAGACGACCATTAATTCTTGAATCCACAATGATAGAGGAAATCAATGATCTATTATCGAATGAACGGAATGGATCACATGTTCTTCTTCTGAATTTGTGACATCCATGACGTACAGTGGAACCATGCATGACCTTGACTCGTTTGTGAACGTAAATTTGCATATAATGTGAATTTTATGCGATTTTATAACTTTGTAACCGCTGAGGATGATTCAGTACAGCTGAATCTTTTCCTGTGGAGAGGATGGATTTGAACCGAAGCTACGAATTTACAGAAACGTGGCATATCAATCAAAATATTTTGTTAACGCGTTTCAGATATCATCTCCATGGATGATAGCTCATCTGGGATCTTCATCTACATGAACTTAGTATCTTTGATCTTCGGATCATCCAATCGGCGGCCTTTATTGTGAAAGGTCGGATTACTCCCAGCGGATATTGCAGTTTGTGCATTTCCCTGGCAATCCTTTGACTATCTTGACTAGATGTAGTCCTTCAAGTCACGTAGAACAAATACACATCAGAAAAGTTACTTGTTTGTTTTAGACTAGAAACATCAACCAATATACTGATTTAAATTCTGAAATGAAAGTTAACATAATTGCCATGAAAATGCTTGTCATATTCCGATCACTCGAAGGCAAAGAACGCATCAGAAATTAGGAAATCTTTATGGTAATCATTGTTTTTCACTTCCGGCTGACATTCGTGATTTTACAAAGCGTCTAAAGTGTCTGTTACTGAACTGTCGATCAATGATCTGTGAAGTTTTGTCTGATATGTGTGTGTAGGTGTGTGATATTTCAATGAGAGACAAACTTGAGAGAGAATATCACAACGACATAGGCTTTGCCACATATGTATCCACGTAAGAAATCATCGGTCAATATGACAGGATCAATTGTCAATATAGTCCGGCAGCCAGAGCGAGTTTCTGCAGGGAACGAGGCCGAAAATGAGACTTTCACAGAATGATATGCATCTTCTGCCTACTCAGAATCGGTGCGTCTGCCGAGTTCTATTGAGTTCCTCTTCTTCTCAGACAGGATCAAAGAAAAACACATGTAAATCCAATGGGACGCAGATTGCAATTTTTGGCTAAAATGAAATTTTCTATATTTTCGCTTATCAACTGGAAAGTATTAAGTCTAGATTCATAATTTTCGGCATTGTGTATCTTCAGGTCATTTCCTTTCATGTTCATGCACCCTTGTCTATGAAGCTAAACACATTTAGATTTGCGAGCCTTTTAATGTCGGCAATCATAAGCATTTTGAGTAACTTTGTCCACATTCTCACATACATTGCCGATCAGATGCATGATAATAGCACATGCACATCATAAGAAATGACCTGAAGACATTCCATGTCAAAAATTATGAATCTGGACAACTAACTGCTCTAACTAGACAACTGATTGAACAAATCGGACAGCTGCTTGACCAATATTAACAATCGATGGTGTCATGCTGACTGATGATTTTCTTGTGTGGATGCATGGGTGGTAAAATGAATTGACACAAAGTTAAAGTGATGATTTTATGGAATATTCCATTATTTTGTGTTAATCACTTTGATAATAATATGCAAATTAAAAATGCACAGTATCTAAGTGGAACTACACTTTCGGAGCTCTGGATCTACTGGCTAGAAATTAGAAGCGAAACTTGAAGATAATGTGATAAATTCCTCTGTCATTGTTTTATTCAGTAACTGTTGATGATTTCTTCTCAGGAACGCTGCTTCGATATATGGAGAAAGGAGACAAGCAAGGCAGTGATTTTTCCAAGAATGTGCAGGATGATAATTCAGAAGTGATCAGTGAAGACAATGATTTCTCCGGTAGTGATTTATCAGACGCAGGTCATGACGATGGAGATTCAGATGACAACTGCGGAGCAGTTGGAATGGGCAGATGATTTACTTATAAATGTAAAGGATGAGTCCTTGATATGTCTTTTACAAATAAATAGAGAGAAAAATGCATTCGTTTTCCGTGTATTGAGTTTCGCTATGTACGCGGTGTGTTGACAACTTAGACGATTGCATACTAATCTCGCATTAACAGCGAATGAGCAGAAAGCGAACATAAGGAAGAAAGCAAATGATAATGCTGGACAACGTTAAGATTAGAAAGGCTTCATGTCAATTAAGGAGAAGTCCACAGAATCGCAAGGAAGTACTAAGAGAAATTTTCCTCCACCCTATCCAAACTGGGCTTTGGAGCACGTCGAAATTCCTGTGTCCTACTCTTAAAGAATTGCTTGAGAAAGAATAACTTAAGGTCGAGTCGTCAAAGTAAAGCGAAGCTTCGTTGTCGCAGAATAATATTGAGTACTGTTAATTGCTGTGATAGAACTAAATGTGGCTTCAATGCTTGTATGCCTCAATTCAATTTGATTGAAACATGAATTGCCAACTAATAAATTTATTGGTTCTAATTAACTGATATTCAATTGATTCTTCATAATCCTTGTGTGTAAATAGACTTGAATTACATACGCCCTTGTGGCCATTGCATTGCACATAGAATAGAGTAGAATAGATTGCGGTTTATATTTTCCATCAATGTCTCAATATTGGAAGTCGTGAGACTTATGCAGATTGAATTGATAACTGCACAAAGAAAACACAGGAAAGTCATACACAGCGTAAATAGACAAATTATGAAAGAGATTTCCTACAACTTCGATTTCATGAGCAGATGTCGCTATTCTGTGACAGGCTACGTCATTGGACCTAGATGATTATCCTGAAAATGTCCCTAAACTTGTATTTTTTGAGAGATAGTCGCACGAAATTTTATCTTGGCTTTGTGGCATTTTGAGATGACTGAAATGCTGGTATAGATATAACAAAATTATTCAATATAAAATTAGTATCGACTGTGTCTGTACAGATAGTTTGCCTATAGGCTTTTCGGCGAGTTGTCCCGGCGTATTATTTACATATTTATAATATGTCGGACTTCAGTTTTATCGGTAATTCGCTTATCTGCCTATCAACGACTTTTTCTTGTCCCTGGAGTGCCGACATGTGAGTTCTACTATAAACATATTCTTTGCGACAATTTCTATTTACCGCTTGACCTTCAAAATCGATGACGCTTAACATAAAATTGATGCTACGCTTTCGACGTCAATTTTATAATTGGCTGACGCTCCCGCTAGAGGCGTCAATAATTTTTGGCGCTGACGCCGTGAATTGCGTTCATCGACGCGTACAACACTGCCTGCCATCATTCGCATCTGCGAAGCCAGTGATAGTGGAAGCTTAATGCTTTCAGGCATGGCTTGTTTTGCCAAAAAAGCGTGATGCCTCTATAGTAAATTCAATAGTTCATGCTGTCCATCATTGTTCCAACAGGATTTCCAAAAATTTAAATGAAAAGGTATTTTTTAGGAAATCGGAGCTTTTGCTTTACTGTAACTTTACTCTAACTGTGCTAACATGCATTTTCAATCGACAGTGTTTTTTCAAGTATTCCTTATCTGTTTCTTTTATCCAATAGTTGAAATTTATTCATGTCGACTTATTCGCATGCTTAGAGCATTATTATTATGTATTATAGAACTGGAAGTCTACAGACTTGACCTTATGTCGATAGCGATGGCTAAAACACACGAACTCGCCCTCTTTTCTTAGGTCTGCTGACATAAGGTCTTGTAGTCAAAATTTTCCTAACCGTCAGCCGACGGCGAGTTGCTCTAGGGCGGGGGTACGCAACCTGCGGCCGTAGCAGAGGCAAAGTGCGGCCGTGACAATGAGAAGTAAATGAAAAAGAATATTGTACATATTGCAAATGCTTCCGGAGTTCAAGGCAATCGAAAAACAATCGGAACTATAGTAGCATGCTAGTCACCTTGTAACTGTCGAACACATTTATGCCCATGCTGCTTGGAAGAATGCGCGCCCGCAGGCGCGATGAAGGCGTTCAAGCAGTTCGATAACTCATGAATAGAATATTTAAGGGAAGTTACATTCATGTCTCATGGCTCAGAGTCATCAGCTAAAAGAAACAAAGGGAAGAATTGCAGTTTGCTCGAATTGTTCGCGCACGTAAGCTTGGCCTGAATGAGGCCTGAAGAAGGATACCTGCTAGATCACCGGCCCTGTGATGAATGAATGAATGAATTTTGTATGGCTCGTGATTCCTTTATGAATTATTACAATAGCTTAGTAAAGCGTTTTCTCCATTGGTTGCCCTTACAAAAACATGCCTTCAACTTTTCAAGTGCTATTAACACCTTAAGCTTAAAATCTTTTCGGGTCACAAATGACCGTCGGTCGTATATGGGTTAATTTGCTAACTACTTTCCGAAGTAGGCCTTTATGCGATTTTCACTGCGTCATTCATTAGGGAAAGCTAATTTGAGTGGTGGAATATAAAAAGGATTGTCTATTGACAGTTGTTTGCACACATATTAAGTGCGGCCGTGATTCTTTCGGCCTTCGAAATGGCGGCCGAAAAATGTAAATGGTTGCGCACCCCTGCTCTAGGGTGCCCAAATGTTCAGGGGTTTAAAACCACCCGCTGATTTTGTCACGACCTTATTACGACTGACTGACTTTACTTTCTCTGAATATTTCATCTGAGTTTTCTTGTTACTGATATTTATGACGAGCAGTATTGTGAGCTAAAATTCTGTGTCGAGTGTCAGAAATACAGTTTCTTCCATTTCTACACATCTATTCACTTACCACTCACTGCACTCTGATATTTTATGAGACTGATGTGCTGCTATAAGCACAGTTGTAAAGCTTATTAGGGGCTACGCAGTCCTGGAATATTGAGTCATCCTCAAATTTCATCCATGTGTTAAATTTTTGAGTTACCTACATAGAGAAAGTATATTGCAGGTAGATTGTCGACTCAAAAAAGTATCTGTATTAGTAAAAGTTTTTGTATTAAAAGATTCAATTTTTTGCACAGATTACGTTTCTGCGGTCCAAAAAATCATTTGAGCAGTTTTTAAAAAGCGAAGTTTTTGCTGATTATTCCTTTGTTTATATACGACCGAGATGAGTAGTATGAAGCAAGTTGGATATCAGAAGGAATGAATGTTTGCCAACAAGCATCATAATAAGCTGAAATTAAGTTTATGATCAAGGAAATTTCATGAACTGCATTATAATGCAAGTCTTCAAGGAAAAGTTGAGATCTTATGAGAGCCTCTTGGCTCAGATCTCATGATTTTTTATTCAATTTTCAGCGGTATAATTCTATGATTCACAAGGCGTCAGTTCTTGAATCTGATAAGTAATGTTTGGACCCATTTTCATATTTTAAAATTCATTGTTATCGGTTGCCTAAAATTATTTGCTCTTTCAATGGCAGTTTTTGACATGATCACGCTTAAGAAAATAATCTTGTTATAATAATGCTGAGCTTTTAGTAATGGTAACCCATCGAATTTTGCTAATTTAGCAAACTGTCTTACCTCTCCAAGTTGTCATGACATGAAGGATTTGTGGAATACTTTTCTTTTTTCTGTATTGCTATCACGAGCAGTCAAATTCGTGCACATTTCTCCAAAAGTGCATAAATTTGCGCATCTCACAGATGGTACAGGGTCTCGACTCATGTTCATTTAGTGAAATCGAAAACTGTATACTCATTGGGGATTTGATAAATGCTGAGTTGCTACTCTACCTAATACAGTATACTTATTCCATGGTTACCAACACGGCTAGTATGTGTGATTCATATAAATCCTCTGACAGTACTTTAGTGAGTTGCCAAAAATGTTTTTCTGTATCATATGCGTGCGTATATGTTATTTGTGTTTATTCATGATTGATGAGAATTGCGGCAGTTCCTCAGGTAACATTTCATTAATATTTTTCCTGTAGGACTCAAGGAGTGAAAAGAAAACATGATACATTGCTATTAAGCCTACAAGGCTTCTCGAATTTGGGAACTCTTTATCTGGAATACTGAACAATAGCATTAAACTTGCCATTATCTCTGAGAATTACATGCTATAAATTACAAAGGAATGCTTGTCTTTTCTATTTCAATTCATTTTGCCGCGCAGGACCTTTAAAGTTGTGAATAAGACTTTAATAAGGGTATAGACAGATTAAACTAAAAAGAAGAAAGGACGAAGCCTAATAAAGAACAGATGATCGAAGATGGTGAAAGAAGAACAAAGTGATAAATTAAGTTGTGTATCATCGCAGCAAGTGTTCTAGCAATCATTCAGTAGCAAAGCAACTATACAACAATTCAGGCGGTAACGTTGAAGCTTGCTCTAGATTTGGGTTTGGAAGGTCACAATAGGGCACACCCAACAACCGATCTGACTTCGTTTGGACTTGAGGCACATCACATCAGAAAGGATGTTGCGAACCAAACTAACAAAATCTACTTTGCGAGCCGTATTCGGCGAATGATCAGAACTTGCTTTAAAACTCAGTCGCCAATTAAATGCTGGTGATACTTAGCCATAGCACTGCAATTTCAATCAAATTGTACCCTGATGAATTAGATTATCGCTGCCAGCAATGATAGAATAAACTGTACTCGCTCTACTAGTAGGCCTACTATACGAAAGTAAATTTATCAAAACATAGAGTGACTTACTGACACTATTGTAAACACACACGGTATGGGTTACATCGTCTTCAGAATAGTTGGATCGCATATCGAAAGGGAACAATGTTGATGAAAATCAGAATTCAAAGCAGATTTGAAGCATGATTAGAAAATACATCGTTAAAACAGCATGTCTTAAAGATCGCAACCATACACGCGATGTATAAGAAAGTAGCCTACGTTTCATACAGATACGGTAAGTCGGTAACAGTCATCCTACTAGTCACTGAATTAATTACGACCTTCAAATGAGAAGAAATAGAGCTTTAACGAAGAAACAAGTTTTAATGAAGATCATCTCATACAATGTGAGAAATCCTGAAATTTTCTTTTTTTTATGGAAAATCTCGAGTACCGTGCTTAAAATTAGGTGTATCCGATTTCCCACTTGCAGATTCTTCTAAATGTCGAATCGACCGCCGCGTTGAAATGATAGATATCCAGGTCATCAATCGACTGATACTTCTGCTCTAGTAGTTTGCTTTGTTCTTGATAATCGTTCGTGTTTCAAAATTCAAAGCGTTCTATTTACAGAGTGGATGACGTTGCAGTTTTACAGGGTTAAAATGGTAAAATGTGTACAAATGAAGATATTCAGAGGATTGTCTGTCTGAAGAGGTACTGATGGAGAATAAAATATTTACAGATGAGAGTCTTCAGCCACAAAATGAATCATTAAAGTAATAAATGTTGCGTGCCTGAAAGGAGAGGATGTAGAGTATCAATCAATTCTAAGACTTATTATCTGATGATGAGGCCTATCTAAAAATATGTTTTTATTTGTAGCGCAAAGAATTTTTAAGCTCAGCTAGTATAGTATCAGCTATTTTATCATCGCTTTATTTAGTCCACTCAACAATTTTGGCATTAATAAGTTCATGTGAAGAGCCGTTCATGTTAATTGAACTTCCAATGTGGAACAACTAAATTTCACAGGACAGGGAATCACACATGTTTGTAGTATTCTTAACAAGTGACAAATAAACAAGTGAGCTAGTGAAAATTAACATTATTGTTTCGGTAACCTTTAATTACATGTAAGCATTTCGATTAACATTTGTCACGTGTTTGCGAGCCGTGTGAGCTTCGGTTCTGACTTTTGCGATTGTACGGATATAATTCTCTAATCTTTGTACTGCATTGCTTAATATTTTCTACCTCCTTGAAATGAAATTTGATGTTTGAAGAATAATGCTTCATAGCAATCGGTTAACTTCCAGCAATTTGACAATTTGAATTCCGTCTGTTGATGGTTTCATGATACTTTCTGATGGCATGCACTTACTCTCAGTTCCTATGTAGATTATAAGTGCGTATATATGATGCAGATTCACTAAAATTCATAGCACGACACTCAAATAACCAGAGCTGGAAAAATTCCACTGAAATTTTTTAATTCCAATTCCAGAGCAGAAATTTCAATTCCAAATCCAGTCGAAACAGTTCAATTCAATTCCAATTCCATAATGAGATTCAATTCCGATAATTGCATGACGCGTATATGTTAATGTATCTAAAGTTTCCTCGCTTCAATCTAACCCATGTACCCGTATCCTATCCTTGTTATTCCTGTGTGCCGTTCCCTGCGTCGTTCTTATGTGCGTTCTCATGTTCATAGTTCATATTTCTTGTGTACATGTACATGTATATATGTAGCCGGTCAGCCTACGCCATTTTCGTTTCGTAAACGAGATATTCAACATCTTGTGAAAAAGAGAATAGAAAATTAACGGTCAGCAAAGAATCAAACGCTGAGAGAGAGAACATAGAAATTAACAGTACCATAGAAAGTCCTAGAATGGAAATTGCATGAAAATTATGGCACACGCCGGGGGAACTAAGTTGGGTCAAAACGCAAATTGTGCGAGCTGGTTTCCATGTTTTCTCATTTGTATTTATATTTATCAAGCCAAATTGTGATCTGGATTGCTGCCCCTTGTCCAAAGATCATACACAAAAGCAATAGTGAATGTACAAAATACTGCGGCGACAGGATGACAAAGAAAGAAATCCTTTAAAACGTTCTGTACGTTCATCTTTTTGAAATATCGCTCCTATAATCTATCAAGAGTATTATCAGTCACATATGCAACTTGCAATGTCGATTTACAGAACATACATTGCTCCAGCTGGAAATCAGAGGTCAAGAAATCTCAGAGTATTTGATTACTTGAAAGGGCTCCCCTGTTCACTATATTTGAACAATTTTCAAAATCTTTACCTGCTTTTGAATATCAGCTTCCAAAATATCATCACACTATATCACATGTGTCATTTAATGATTAATTGAAAAGTTCCAGCGACTATTCACTTATGAGAAATTATTGTCGGTGAAGAAGCTTTCAATGTGTTTATTAATGTGTGACATGAAAAATGCTTTCTGTATCATACTTATGTTTTATTTAGTCAAATTTTAGGATGATCCAATTTTTATGAAACGGATTATCTACTTCTATGAGAGAGAGAGAGAGAGAGAGAGAGAGATGCGAATAAATCTATTAATAAACTGACAGAAGAAAGAAATTCAATGTGCGAATAACGTGATTGTTGATGAAAGAAAAAACGACGATAAAAATGATATCATGAAAACTGATTAATGGTCCATGTTAAAAAAGGAGATTAAAAATTCCGTGATAAGAACGAAATGTGGTCGGGTCGAAAGCTAACGAGCAGAGATTAAAGGAAACTCTTTCAATTTTCAAAAGAAAGTGGATTTATCGTCAAGTGTCAAAAATTTGCATAAATTAGAGACGATGAGAAATTGAAACAGCAACAACTACCAACAACAACACATACGACATCTTCAGTAGCTGTTAGAAGAACTCCGTGCTCTCGCGGTGTAACTTAACTACAGAAGTAACAACTACAACTGCCTACCAGCGAACAACAACACAGTAGCGTATGCGGCAACACGTACATCAACGAGCGCGATTGAAGATTGACAGTATAAGTGACACTGATATTCATGATATTTATGATATTATGTTGGTATAAGTGAGTCCGATCGAATTGAAGTGAATTCAACATCAAGAAGTGAACTGCAAGTTTAAAGTTTTTCTTTTATCGTTGAGTATCGTATTTGTATAATCATAGTCTTGAAAATTAATATTGTCAATTGTTGTGATTGGAAGTTGAATAATATTTCATGTCATTGCCATTTTAATTGAATCATTAATTATTAGAATAATTTGTTGACACTGTCTATATTGTGATTTGAACTGACAGGCTGCCCTTTAATGCAGGGTTCAGATGGCATCTCCAATTGAATATATAACTTAGCAGCTCCTTTTATATCTGAGCCTTTGTGTCATATTATCAATACATGTGTAATGTATAGAAAAGTGCCAGACCTTTTTAAGTTTTGCTCGGTTACGCCGGTCCCTAAAGTTCCAAATGCCGGCATTGACCAACTGAGACCTATAACTTTGTTAAACCTTCCTGCTAAAATTTTCGAACATCATATCCTCAGGAATATTCGTCAAATGTTCTGTGATTTTTTCCGCCATTTCAGTATGCCTACAAAAGTTTGTCTAATACTACATGTTGCCTTATTTCCATCCACGATGCTGTAACAAAATTTTTAGAATGTGATGAAGTATCGGCTTGCATCATGATTAATTACGATTTTTCAAAGGCATTTGATACATTGAGTCACGAAACTTTGTTAAGCAAGCTAGTGCATCTACGTTTTCCCATTGGTTTTATTCGCTAGACTGATTCGTATTTAAGCAACAGATTTCAAAATGTTAAGCTTGGTAAATCATTCAGCTCATTTCTGCCGATGTCTAGTGGTGCTTCTCAAGGTTCACTTTTGGGGCCTTTCTTATTTGCTGTCTATTGTCATGATTTGAGAACTTTGTATGACACCACACATATGACACAATATGCTGATGATATTTGTGAGATTTTTTCAATAAAGATTAGTTCGTTTCAAGAATCGATACAAGTTGTTAAATCTGAATATTTTCATCTGAAAAGCTGGGCTGTTGTCAATCATTTTAAATTTAATTGTGATAAGACCAAAGCTATTATATTTTGTAAGAAGGGCATTGTACTAGATTTTTAGTTGTGACATCGAAATTGTGGATAAATTGAAAATTATGGGAGTTTGGTGGAATTCGAATCTAAACTGGAATACACATTTTGTTGATGTTGAAACACGTTGCTCTAGACGTTTATGCATGCTGAGAGTTTTGCGATCTCTTTTGAATCACGACGAGCTATGGATTGTCTATATGTCAAATGTACAAAGTTTGCTTCTGTATGCTACTCAACTTTTCGGAGAACTGTCCTATTTTTGTAAGCGCATCATCCGCAAGATTTTTAAACGTACAAAGAAGATTATCTGTCCTAACATGTGTAAATGTTCCAACACTTTTGAAAACTTTTTAAGAAGACTCTTGAAATACTTTGAAGATTTTTATGTTGAATGCCATGACTCGGATCATCCTCTACGCGATGTAACGACACGTTTAAGAAACGGTCGCATTCTTGTTGAGGCAAGTTGTACAAAACGCAGACAGAACTGTTTTGTTGTGTTGTCAACATTGATTGTCAATAATTCACGTGATTTGATGTAACCTTTATTACTTAGTGATTTTGATTTTCATTTTGAAATAAATTAATCTCTCTCTCTCTCTCAAGTAACCAACTTGTTACAATCCCGTTTTATCCTGATATCCAGAAACGGAATCACACCATTATCCTCCTTCTCGCATGTGACGCTAATATTAGGATGAATGCCATTCAAATAGTCCAAGATTGCATCTTCGGTGCCAGTCTTCACTATTGCTAGCGCATCATCGACATACCACTTCCAGAACTTAATTTCTGGATTATTTCGGAGCATCTTCTCGAAATCATGCATAAACAAGGAAGCCAAACAGGATGATAAAGGTGACCCAATTGAGGAGGTCGTCATTTTGAACATTTCACCATCACACTGACAGTAGGCTGATCGGACGCAGAAGTAGAGAAGCTGTATCCATGTCTGAGCTGTTCAAATGATTTAAAGGTGATCTGTGATGGACATAGTGTGTGCCTTTTCGCTGCGGTGGAGAGAATTACTTAGCAAGAGTTGGATACGGATGACGTATCATGTCCGAGATAAATCCGTATATCCAACGATCGACTATCACTCAGATACTAAGGGCAATCACTGTTTGTCGTCATCGTAAATGGTACAAAGAGTGAGACAAAAGCATAGTCGTATTTCCCGACTGACATAAAATAAAATGTTCTATTCAAATTAACACATTGCGTGCACTATCGTGTTCAGTGATATTGGAATAGGAAAATCCTATCATATTGAAGCATCATTACAGTATTCCCAGGGCATGCCTGTGTGGTAAACTTGGGTTACGCAAACTCCGTCAACATTATACATGAACAGACAGTAGCCTACTGCCAACATATGGGTCTATTCATTCTGAACTTGGGTTGAACTTTTGTAAAAAGCAAGAGCTAGTTACGCATTAGTGACAATATCCCATGCTGTTGATAGGCTGTCTAATAGGGATGCTTAATGCTCATTTCATAAATCTCAATCCCATGAATATTTATCTAATAAATTCTACATGACTGTATTAGACCTAGTATATTTGTAAAAGTAGACAGCATAATACGAATTTCAGTTTCCCATGCTCAACGTATTTAATATTTACAGTCCGTTACATATATCGTTGCACATAACTTTTAATTATCATAGAAAATATATGCAATGCACATATTCTGTCATTTGCATATGCTACTTAGCATTACTGTCGGAAAATGTAAAAGCAGCATTTTTCAATAAAGACTGACTTGTTTTTAAACGAGCGAATGCCCATCGATTATTGTTGATCATTGATTCATATGAACCTCCATCACTCATCAAAATATGATAACTCGAATTTCACTTCTTGTAGTCAATTAATATCCTTGATTTTAGTAAATCAGCACAATTATGATATCTTCTGATATTTTTTGTGTCCCAGGGGCCGTATTTTATAAAACAGTGATAGCTGATAAATCAGTGCCCTATTTCATAAAACTAGTGAGATGATTCAATATCTATGAGCTAATAAAATCAACCATAGAAGTGGATAATAATAGTATACTAGAATGGAAGTTTGATATCTTGCCTAAGTACAATGATGGCACATGGAAAAATCTATGGTTTGTAGATCAGATTCGATTTAAAACATTGTATCATAGTGAAACTATTTGCCAAGTTGGTTTTGGAAGTTGTTGACACCTTATTACAGGATTTTCATGAAGAGAATTGCAAGTGAGATGGCGGCATTGTTTCATGTGAAATAGCCTACTATTCCATGGATTAATATAGTGTGTCTATTTGTAGCAGTCACTGACAACAATTTTCAAATTTTTCAATATTGGAATGCGAATTAGAAATTGGTTCACAAAGTCATATAGAAAGTGGTCGGTGTGCTGTTTGTAAGAACATCTGAAGAATTCACAGATAGAAAGTCTAATTATTGGATAATTTCTTCTTCAAGCGGCTAAGAAACCTAGCGATTTTCTGGAATAAAAACATTGAAAGTTTCTTTACCGACAATCATTTCTCAAATAAATGAAATGTCGCTGGAACTTTTCAATTCATCATGGAATGACACATGTGATATTTTGGAAGCTGATATTCGAATGCATGTAGAGATTTTGAAAATTATTTAAATTTAGTGAACAGGGGAACCCTTTAAAGTAAAATGAATACTCTAAGGGTTCTTGGCCTATGATTTCAAGCTGGAGTTATGCATGTTCTGTAAATCGACATTACAAGATGCATAAGAGTCTGATTATACTACAGTGTATTGATAGATTATCGGAGCGATATTTCAAAATGATGAACATACAGAACGTTTAAAAGAACGTTTCCTTCTTTGTCATCCTGTCGGCTCAGCATTTTGTAAATTCACCATTGCTTATGAGTACATGGTCTTTAGACAAGGGTCAACAATCCAGATCAAGAATTGGGTTGATAAATATAAATGCCAATCAAAAAACATGGAAGCCAGATCGCACAAGTTGCTCTTTGCCCCAACTAAGTTCCCCGGCGTATGCCGTAATTTTCATCAATTTCCATTCTAGGACTTTCTATGGTATTGTTAATTTCTATGGATTAAACCGAACTGATAGATTTCTATTTCATAAACAATCACTGACAGAACGCTAAATTAAACTTCCCTCCGAAAGTAGGTCAGATCAAGAAATGCTACTGATAAATCATGTGATTGCTGTGTTAGATTTCTATCAATTGATTTAAAAGTCAATTTCATAAATATTGAAGCGACTGATAACTGTTAAATTTCACTGATATAAACAGCTAAAATTTTATCAGTTATCAGGGAATGATAAAATTGATTTGCTGAACATATTTGACCGGTTTGAAACCCGAAAGCTGAGAGTATTTTTAGATAGGGCACATTTTAACTCTGTTCCAGACTTCTAACAGCGGTTTAGAATGAGAGAGAGTACGTACAAAGCATTGGAGGTAGTGATCGGTTCTTTCCTCAGGTCTCAAACGAAAATAAACTATGCCCTTTCACCTAAGGAACACATTTTGAGTTGCATCCGGTTTTTTGCGACCAACAGTTTCCATCATGTGATGAGGGATGCGACCATCCGAGTCAACAAAATGTCGCTGTGTGAGAAGAGTCACGTCTGTCATCAACGATACTATTTTTAGGAAGTTTTTCTGTTTCTCGTTGGATCGTAGTAAAGCAAGGCAAGATTTCTACGAAATAGCCAGCATGCAGTCAGTCTGTGGAATTCTTGATGGAACTTTCATCAATAATGAAAGATCAACTCTGCTTTTTTTGAGCAATTTGTCGAACGGTATGGATATCACTCTTAATGTGCCGCTTGTCAGTGGTCCCAAGAACGATTTTTCTGCAATTCCTTTTGGCCAGGGAATGTAAATGACTCAATCGTTTTGCGCAATAGCAATATTTGTCATGTATCGAATGAACATTTTCGCTCTTTCCCTCGCAGCGTGATCCTTGGAGACTCCATTTATCCCTGATTCGCTGCTAAGATTGTGAAGGCTTGTGCGACTTCGCACAATGTTTGTACCTTGAAAGGTGATTCAATAGATCCCACGGATATATACATTGACAAATATCTACTGCTTTGAAAACTGAAAGCAACTGTTGGTTTCAGAGAGATATGGCTGCATGAACTATATATTGCACACCCATTGAAAAGTTATCGGAGTTGTCTAATTTAGGTAAAATCAAAGCTACAATGAAAAATATCGACAAATGCAGAAAGCGGCGCGTCGCCAGAAAATTTTTGTTGGGGGCCAAGGTTTTTGTGATGTAATTGCTATTTCGTAATAACCCAAGTGAGGCAGTGTGCTACGTAATCGCATCATTTTACCACTTGATCTAACATTTATACAGAAAGTGATTTTAGTTATAATTACCTATTGAAGTACCTTCTGATTGAGGTTACTCATATCGTCGATTTTTCAAGGGTCTCTAACTCTTTGGACTCTAATTTTAAAAATTAAAGTTCATATTTTGAGATTTAAATGATTCCTGCAAATCCAATAACAGAAAATTGGTTTTTAATTTAGTGTTTCAACTCACTTCGGAGATCGTAGTTGCATGCTGTGTTCCTTGATTTGAATCTCGGAGTAGTAAAAATGTTCATGAACCTGTGGATGATTTGAAATTGCTCGACTTGACCAAAGTGACGAAGAAATATAAAAGCATTCGCATATTGAAAGGATCGAACGGGGATGTCGAAGACGTGGAATTAAATAAACTGATTCGATCTAGTAAAGCCATGAACCAGGCAATGCAGCCCCCATGGCAATCCTTTTTGTCAAAAGTCAAGAAAGTTAGCCAGACATTATACACTTCGTTTCTGAAGCAATCGTCTTTAAAGGGAACAGTGAAGCACATGTTTACACAATGGATTATTCCCTCAAAACTTCGATAGTCTATCTGCCTCATTCATTATATATGAGCATCTTCTGAATAAATGAATTCTGAATTTTAGTCATTATTCCGCTATGCAGTTCTTAGTGGAAATACCGCTGCGTGTACAGATGCGGACGTCACTCGTCGTATCAGTCATATTGCAAGCAGTAATTATCAGCCTTAAGAAATTCGTCATTAATTAATGTTTACAATTTGCAATGCGCGATCGGAAGATAAATTTGCAGGGATCGACGCCTATACTTACCTGTGAAATACATCGGCGAAGGATAGTGAAACAGCTCAATCTATTCAAATCATGTCTAGAGACACATGTTTTCCAATGAGCGTTATGAGAAACTCAGTGCGACCAGCGCCATGCCTCATTCACCATTCATGCTTTTGTGTAACAAAACGAGACTTAGATTTTATGTAATCCGCTCTTAAATTAACATTTCCAGATAAAGTTACGCGTTAAAGACTAATTTCTTTGTTATCTTAAGATTCAGATCAATCAGATGCCGTAGCTAGTTGATTCTTGTGCGCCGCCCGACAGAGAAAAAGATGGAAGCAAACGTTTTTGGAAATCAGGACCTTCATTTTTCGACGTAGCCCCAGCGGTTGGGGGACCGGACACGCCCGGTAGCCCCCTGGCGACGCCACTGGCTGCCAGCACAGCATTTCAGTAGCCTTACTCAAGAAAAGTGTCAACATAGATTGCAGATTTTTTCAGCAAAAGTGGCACGCAAGCAACGTCAAATGCTCTTTTTGAAGAAATTCGTTTGTCGTATGAAGCGGAACACTGGCGAACCACTAATTAAGTGATATTTATGATAATTTATGATGTTCCATTGTGAACGAAAACTGCGGAAAAACTAGAATATCCAATGCAACTAGGCGATATTTTATTTGCATACTTTCTATATTGAATGTTCATCTTTTTGCGCGGTTTTTTTTGCACTGGACCGAAGGAGAACAATGGAGCTCCACCTCGAACATTGAGTAACGAAGAGTGACGTCGTTTAGTTTTATGCAAGAACACAAGAACACTTCACCATTCGACTGAGGAATTCGAAATTAGACTGCCAGAAATCGAATCCCAGAAATCTTAAAAAAACTTATCAATACCTCCTCTTTCAATATGTAATTTTTAATTACTTTATTCGGTCAAAAGCAAGCGAAATATAGAAAACAGCTTGAATGTCCCCATATTGACCAAATTTATGCTACTACGCTTGCCCTCTTAATTTTGCATGCTTGCTGTGAGGCCTGATTACTGAAATATAGAATAAATAATTATAAATACATAAATATAGCGGTCAGAAGTTTTAATTCAGCTGGAAAGGTTACCGATGGTAACGCATAATGTTGGCTGGAACGTCACCGGCATTTGCCCTTGTTTGTTGGGTTACCCCATAGAGACTTTTTTTGCTATGCATTATGTGTCCTGCTTTTGGTCTAATGGCAGGACAAACGATAGAACCAATGCTGAAATTATGTTGATGTTAGGATTAAGTCTCTCCTTGTTGTATCTGTTAAATGATGGAATGAATCAATATATATATTTGAGGCGTTTGGTTTCTTTCACTTTAATCGTCAGTTGTAAAAACGAATACGGTTAGTGAATTCGACCAGTGTTAGGGAGCGGTCTTTGCCTGCCTGTAGGCTATGTTAAATCCGTGACTGGGGCCGCCGGCATTCAGGTGATGATGATGGATGGTCACGAACCTTGTATAGCATTAATGTCTAGATGTAATAGAAACAAATATTGAAATAATGAGGGTATATTGATGTTTTATACGTTTCCCAAAAGTACCATACATGATGAAAATGTCTGCATTTTGTAGTATGAATATTCGCATTCCATAACGTTGCTTTATCTTATTCTAGGCATCAACAAATTATGCGCGCGAATTCTTCTTGGGAGGCACTTCTGCTATGGCAGCTTGTGTATTTACAAATCCCCTTGAAGTCGTAAAAACCCGCATGCAACTTCAAGGCGAATTGGCACGCCGTGGTACCTACATCAGTCATTATCGCAACTTCTTCCATGCCTTCTATACCATTGCACGGAACGATGGTATTCTGCGACTTCAGGCTGGATTAGTCCCTGGACTTTGGTATCAGTTCTTCATGAATGGAGCCCGCTTGGGATCGTATCAATATTTCGTTTCTTCAGGTTTTATTCATTCCGTTGGTAAAGACGGCAAAAAGCGATTAAATTATTTGAATTCTGTGTTTTTCGGTGCCCTTTCTGGAGCCATGGGAGCTTTCCTGGGAAGTCCTATGTATATGGTGAAAACTCATTTGCAAGCTCAAGGTGCCAAGCAGATTGCCGTTGGATATCAGCATCATCATGTTGGGATGGTCGATGCATTGAGGAAAATTTTTTCTAATCATGGAATTACCGGTCTCTGGCGAGGTAGGTTTTATTCCTGCTACACGCATTCGAAAATTTTGCTCATGAGATGTATAAAGTAATTATATGGCTTGTGGTAAATGATGTTCTAAAACATGTTCTTTATGTCAAAAATAGTTGCTGTTTTATTTGTTTTTTTGTAGATTTCATCAGTTGATGACATAGGATATAATGTTCACTTATGTAGACTAATGAATATTGGCTTTGATAACATCCTTGCAGCTTTATGATTGTCATTCGCTGGTCTAAGATTGTGGATTCATCCGCCATGATTCATGACCTTATGCACGTAGCGAAGGACAAAATCACATGTTCTCATCGCAAAATTCTAAATGAGAAATGTTTCTGATATCTATTCAATCGTTCCTTTATCAGGGGAACAAAAAGAGCAATTATGCCAAGATTTATAAGAATGTGTCTTTAGAAAAATATAGTTACACATGTTTGAAAGACCGTGATTTAATACTCGTATTTATTTTATTTTTTTTGCACATATTATTTTTGGATTTAGCGCTACAATTTTTGGCATGAATTGTCTTTATATGTTCATGTGCCTATGTCTACAAAGCTAAACGCATTCCGATTTAGCAAGCATCCTGATGTCGGCTGACACGACATCGTGGCCAGTTTTAGCTACATTTAACAACATCTTGCATGCATTACGGATCAGAGATAGCAACACATGATATAGCGTTGCTTGAAGATGTTCCATGATAAAAATTGTGGGTCTAGGCTAGGCTAAACTTAATCACAGAGAACACAGAAAAAAACTTAAAACCACCATCCTTCTCCTTGGATTTATAAGTGTTTCTTTTGATCAAGTTTTTTTGCCAAGAACAGGAACCTAGTACAGCTCGTCACAATTTTATGGTAGCCATAGGGTGTACATCTTTCTACATCTTGCGTTAATTTCCCAACTGCTCTTCCATAGGGAGATCGCGAAGGCTAGTCTGACCATGACTGTGCACAGAAATTGGCTTGAACGTAAAGACTCATACATAGTCATGTCTAATCACACCAAACTTAGAAATGTTACTGCTGGCGAGCGTGTCTAATCTACGAGGCAAACCAGGCGTTATGTGTGATCATTTTTGATATTGATTTAAGCGGTTGATTAAGTAGCATTTCTGAAGTCTGAAGCAAAACATTCGCTGTAAATTTGTTCTTATAACTTCTGAACCTCTTATACAACTCATTCCTTCCTTACTTTTAAGTTGCCAAAACGTAAAGCAATTTTTATTTAAAAGTGCTCTACAAATTATGAAAATTTCGGATTTACTTCTTCTGGATTTTATCAATGGTGTTTCTTGGACAGAGCTGTCGTATACATGGTAAAGAAAATTTAGGCTTCCGAATCATTAAATGGCTTTTGCATTCAATGGCATTTGTGACAGTGATGGAAGTCTTGGCACATGAAGTGAGAGAGGGTCTGCCTTGGCAAATACTGGCTGCAGATTACTTGGTACTGGTGACCGAAAGCATTGACGGATTGAAAGAGAAAGTGTAGATGGAAAGAACGGCTGTAGTCAAAAGGATAAAGTTGAATATCAGAAAGACCAATATGATGGTATCAGGCAGAAACTGTGGCACAGAAGAGAGATCAGGAAAATGGCCATGTGCGGTTTGTGGAAGAGGAGTAGGCGTGAACCCGATCCAATGCACAGAGTGTGAAGGCTGGACTCACGGACGATGTTCTTGGTTGCGTGTTCCTATTCGAAGCTACCAGCGTGCTACAACATTCTGATGTAGCAAATGCGAAGCGCAGAATGGAGGAAACGCAGACCAAAGTATGGGATTGAAGCTATCAGATGCAGTCAGCATTGAGAGAGTGGGATCGTTTCGCTATCTCGATGATGTGTTAAATGGAAACGGAGGTGCGAACACGGCATCGGTAGTGAGAGTACTAGTCCGGCAGCCAGAACGAGTTTCTGCAGGGAACGAGGCCGAAAGTGAGACTTTCACAGAATGATGTACACCCTATGCCTACTACGAATCGGCACGTCTGCCGAGTTCTAGTGAGTTCCTCTTCTTGTCAGACAAGATCAAAGAAAAACACATGTAAATCCAATGGGACGCAGATTGCAGTTTTTGACTAAAATGAAATTTTCTATGTTTTCTCTGACTAGACGAAAAGTATTAAGCCTAGAGTCATAATTTTTGTCATGGAATGTCTTCAGGTCATTTCTTATCATGTTCATGCACCCCTGTCTATAAAGCTAAACGCATGTAGATTTGGCGAGCCTCTTAATGTCGGCAAACACAAACATTTTGAGCAACTTTATCCACATTCAACCACATTCTCACATACATTGCCGACTAGATGCATGATAAAAGCACATGCACATCATAGGAAATGACCTGAGGACATTACATGTCAAAAATCATGACTCTGGGCTTAATACTTTTCGCTTAATCAGAGAAAACATGGAAAATTTCATTTTAGTCAAAAACTGCAATCTGTGTCCCATTGGATTTACATGTGTTTTTCTTTGATCTTGTCTGACAAGAAGAGGAACTCACTAGAACTCGGCAGACGTGCCGATTCGTAGTAGGCATAGGGTGTACATCATTGTGTGAAAGTCTCACTTTCGGCCTCGTTCCCTGCAGAAACTCGTTCTGGCTGCCGGACTATACGTTGTGCGTGGGGTAAATTCAGGGAGCAGCTGGGTTTGCTGGGAAAGACGCACATACCATTGAGAGTGAAGGGAAAGGTCTATGATGCCTGTGTTCGAAGCGTGATGGTGATGGTAAATGGAAGCGAGACCTGGGCAGACGACAGTGGAACAAATTATGAGGTTGTAGCGACTGAACGAAAAATGATACATTGGATGTGTGGTACAAGCCTGAGAGACAGATTACCAAGTGATGAGTTGCTGAGGCGAATGGGATTGGTTTCGGTGACGGAGGTGATACGTAGAGGTCGCTTGAGATGGAAGGGACATGTGCTGCGAAAGGATGATGCTGATTGGGTGAAGAAGTGTATGGAGATGGAAGTTCCTGGAACAAGAGAAAGAGTAAGGCCAAGAACAACATGGTGCCAAGTGATGGGGAAGGTGCAGTTGTATTTACGAGGGCGGATGCCAAAGATCGAGATCGATGGAGAATGCAGCAGTCAAGTGAAGTAACCGGCCAAACCCTTCACAAACGAGGATAACAGCCGTAAAACGGAATGAGTGAGGGCATTGCTGCATGCATGTAACTCAGTAAGAAGTTGTCATTCTATGATATTTTTCTCAACAATTTGTATAGCTCAAATTTTGCAGACAGTAACGTTTTCTAAATGGGTCTGTCACTTAAATCGTTAGCACGCTACTTAAAACAATCATGATTTCCAAGTACACATAATGTAATTGCTTCCTAAATGTAATGGGAGTTAAGAAGGCTTAATCCATCATCAAGAACGATAGATTTAAAGATTAGAGCAAACGTCAAACGCTATTATTTTTGAAAAATCAAGTTTTTTGCTTAAGACCGTCACACGCTAGAGCTCACAAGAGTCTGTAACCAAATTGAGCTGACAGTGAATTTTAGTAAACACTAATTTATTGATGTAATTACAGCGTCCACTTATATTTGTAAGAAATAATTTTTCTTTGGAATACTTGTTTGTCCAGGACTTACGTCCACGAAAACATCATTTCGAAGACCGTCAAATTTTTGGAATCAATCTTAATTAATTGGCGTATTATGTCCGAACCTCGGTATTCCGTTCATCAAGTAGATTCATCAATTACGACGTTGATGTCGTCTTGTCTCTCAGCTTGCATGCTGGTACTTAATAAGCAGCAGAAGTGCAGAAGTAGCTTCATTATTTCTTCTTTCGTTACTCAAACAGAATATTTTACATGGTTCGATAAACTTAATAGTTCCCTAGCTTAATTATTTTTTCTTTCGTTACTCAAACAGAATATTTTACATGGTTCGATAAACTGTTGAATTCATTTATAAAATTGACCTACGTAGATATTTTCTAGTGAGATTACACAACTTCCATGTCCACTTGAACATTTGATACTGTGGCATTGAATTCATGAGTCGGTCACCCATGAATACCGAATAAACAAGATCAAGTTAGCATGAAACAGCGACTACTATGCGGAAAAGGCCCGAAGCATTTTGAGCAGATTCGAAGTACGTAAGATGAATTTTTATTAAAAATGGTGTTTTTGTATCCTACAGTGAACAAATCATTTTTTATTGATTGTATCCTTTATATTTCTCATTTTGGAAGACACAGCATTTGCAAAGCCACAACCGATGCTTTCCTGAACCAACCTTGTCGCGATTCTCCTCATACTTGACATTCCCTTTGGTCTGAAGTGGGGAATCAGTTTTCCTCCAATCCTTTCGTTTTTAATATTTCCAGCAATGTTTTGTTCGCAGATACTACTGGATTTGACAATCAGTCATATTCAACCGCGGTATTGTGTACGTGTCCATCTCCCTGGTACGTGTCGAAGCGGTTTTTATGAGGCAGTTTCGTGTGCTTGCTGAAGTACAATATGCAGTCATTTATCGCATTCATAATAAGATAAAACTTTATCTAGTATATTTAGTGCAACTAAGGTTTAGTGCTCAAGCAAGCACCGTTACAAATACCATGTCTATATTGATTGATTTTATGGTCCAAGAAGATAAGTTCATGTTTGTCTTGAAATATTATTCATCTTTATACGATTAAGATGGAAGGCTTTTGTAACAAATCGGTAATGATGCCATTCATCTTTTGTGGAATTGGGTTATCGTGACACTGTGATTGTGGCAATTAGTGCGCCTAACACTAGTAACGCGGCTCGGTCATGGGAAAGTGATCAACTTGAACAAAATATTACAAAATAGTTCCGGCCTAAATCACGTAAGTGATTCAATTCAAATCTGAAAGATGTGAAGCATGTTTGCTGATTGCAATGCGTTCAGTCAACTTATGTTGAAGTGAACATATTCTAACATAGTCGTAGACTTACATGTACATTTATGCACATGCGAGATCTAGCAATTTTGTAGTCAAAATGATCGATATTTTTTAGGAATTGCCGGAAGGTTCACCTGCCAACATGAGAGTGGCCTGAAGTGTCATACCAACGTCACCATGCTCAGCTTCACTAAGATTAGTTTTCCGGTAGGAAAATATAGAACGACTGTTATAAATGAAGCTTTAACGTCAACACTCCCTTTCCGGGGGCTTTGACGGTGCTGACACAGTCCGAAATTTTATCTGGAGCTTTGTGATCTTTTAGTCCGGATGCCCTTCATGACAACTTCCAATGATGCTTTCGTGGTTCGACCTCTGGGCCGAAAGATCGGTAGGGCAAGTACTTAACAATTGTGCCACGGGGACCACATATAGACTGTTCTTATGTTAATGTCGCACAACCAACATTTTCAATACTACACCACATGGTTGGGACCGGCTGAGGCCGGGTCGGCAGCCATAAAAAGTTGGTCGGTCCGGCGTAGTAAAAAGTGGCCGGTCGGGCCGGTGTGGCCAAAGCGTGCCGGAACTATGCAGGCGCTTCTATATTAAACCTACTAATTATGACTGACAGTTGTTCAACTTAGACCGGTAGATAACATTCGATTTCTCGATTTCTATGTAGCAGGGAAGGCTTGCCGGTGCTCCGGATAAGCAAGGGTTCCCGATAGAGCGTAACGAAGATGATTTTTTTATCAATTTCTATACAAATCGTTCTTTTATCAGGTTATTAGACAAATTTTCGTACTTAGATAATATATTTTGTAGGCGTATGAATAAGATTGAGCAGCAATACGCGCAGTAACGTATTCAAGATATGGAATAATTTTACGATAAATAGGCTGGCGACCACATAATTTTTGCAAAATTCATTTATCTTAGAGTATGCGATTCCAGAAACTGACTATTTGAGATCGAGTGCGGCTTAAAACTATACGCATGATTAAGTAATTTTGTATGGATTAGTGCTTAATCAGCATCGACGTGCCCTCACTGCCGTCAAGCCAACTACTAAAACGTCGTAGTTGCATTATATTAGAACCAAATTTAAGCTATGATCAGAATCCTCGAGCAGTTGTGAATTCAGTAAACGACCTTTTAGTAAACGACGCCCTCTAGCAAGCGCTTCCGCTGAGGTCAACAATTTTTATAAACGTCACACCTCTGATAGCAAGAAAATTTGAAAAGAATGACAAAGTGCTCTGCATAGTCGTCCATTGAGCTACAGCACAAGGATGCTCGCAATTATCAAACGTCACCGGAATGCTAAATGATACTGCCCTGTCCATATCATGATAAAAGAATTCACATAAGGCGTCATACTCAACCTCACACAATCAATTCATCTAATTCTACGAGTATGTTAGATTCTGAATTAGAATCAGATTCGGTAACTTCGAGCTTTCTGTACCGTCGAGCATGAGTCTTGTCATGACTCGTCAAGCTCAAGCTTTGCAAGAGCTCGATCCGCCTTCAAGTGACCATGGGAAAGAAACAGCAAATACAACAACTGTGCCAGTAGTTTCAAAAAATTTGTTCCACGCTGTCTTCATTCAGCGTCGAGTCCTAAACGCCTTGTCGGCATAATGCAGAAGAGTGCTAGATACGCTTCTTGCTCTTACTGATATTTTTCCATCGTAAAAGTGACATGCGTGGGAAGCCCAAATTGTTTTCAATTGGGAAAAATCAAGTACATAGGTGGATAATCGCATTTTTAAATATACACCGCACTTAAAAGGTAATTGTAAATAAACACCGCGTCGCTTATTAGAGGAAATAGCGCAAATAAACTGATCATCCAAGATTATTCATGTACTTACAAATACTGTGTCTTTGATAATTATTCCTCATACATTGTAACAGTTATTCTAAGCACCAAGAAAAAGCAGGTTCTCTCCCAATTTTTACGACTTGTATTTCAATAAATAAAAAGCGAGTCACCCGACGCGTTTCGTCTATACACAGACAGTCTTAAGGGTTAAATTGTCGCTATACAAGTGGGTTTTTATACATAAATCAGTCAGTGAAAGCAGCTCATCTGGTCATCTCATGACGTCTGTTTATTTTTGGCATGTTCGTCGCAATATAGCGGGATTCAGCCACCCTAGTAGTAATGGCTGTTAGTTGTTGATCAATAATTTTATAGTCGAAATTGTTAATGGTCATCACTTTATCACTGTGGGCCTTCATCGAATGTTCACTAAGTGCACTCTTCTGGTCATCATACTGTAAAGTACGCTCATGTTCTCTGTAGCAGAGTTGGAAAAGTCGGAATTGGAATTGATTCCATTTTTCGTCGGAATTAAAATTGGAATTGACAATATTTAAATCTACTGGAATTGGAATTGGAATTGACCTTGATAAATCTCAATTCCACTTTTTCGATAGACCTGTGATAAATCTATTTGTACAAAAATTGAAATCACAGTTCTCGGCCGTTGTGTTAACTGCACGCAGAGATAAGAGAGAGATAGATCGACAGAGCTAGTTTTATTCTATTGTTGAATAAAGGTTGCTAATTGTGACTTTGATGGGCCTACAGCCCCGGACAATGTTAATTCAGCAATTAAGCAAACAATGAAAAGATAATCATTTTTGTTCAATCTGTTATTTAGTTATTTATCATGTAAGATAATGAATCAAAATAAAACAATTGTTGAATTTAGTTATTGATTGGATAAGCACAAAAATTGGAGATTAACTTAATTGTTGTACACACGAAAAACAATCGGTTTGGAAAGAGGAAAATTAACCCTGCATCAAAAGGCATTAAAGGACAGTTCAAACAGCAATATAGACAGTGTCAACAAATTATTCTAATAATTAATGATTCAATTAAAATGGCAATGACATGAAATATTATTCAACTTCCAATCACAACAATTGACAATATTAATTTTCAAGACTATGATTATACAAATACGATACTCAACGATAAAAGAAAAACTTTAAACTTGCAGTTCACTTCTTGATGTTGAATTCACTTCAATTCGATCGGACTCACTTATACCAACATAATATCATAAATATCATGAATATCAGTGTCACTTATACTGTCAATCTTCAATCGCGCTCGTTGATGTACGTGTTGCCGCATACGCTACTGTGTTGTTGTTCGCTGGTAGGCAGTTGTAGTTGTTACTTCTGTAGTTAAGTTACACCGCGAGAGCCCGGAGTTCTTATAACAGCTACTGAAGATGTCGTATGTGTTGTTGTTTCAATTTCTCATCGTTTTTAATTTATGCAAATTTTTGACACTTGACGATAAATCCACTTTCTTTTGAAAATTGAAAGAGTTTCCTTTAATCTCTGCTCGCTAGCTTTCGATCCGACCACATTTCGTTCTTATCACGGAATTTTTAGTCTCCTTTTTTAATATGGACCATTAATCAGTTTTCATGATATCATTTTTATCGTCGTTTTTTCTTTCATCAACAATCACGTTATTCGCACATTGAATTTCTTTCTTCTGTCAGTTAATTAATAGATTTATTCGCATCTCTCTCTCTCTCTCTCTCTCTCTCTCTCTCTCTCTCTCTCTCTCTCCCAGCGTTCGATTCTTTGCTGACCGTTAATTTTCTTTTCTTTTTTTCACGAGATATTGAAAATCTCGTTTACGAAACGAAAATGGCGCAGGCTGACCGGTTACATATATATATACGTACATGTACACAAGAAGTATGAACTATGAACATGAGAACGCACATAAGAACGACGCAGGGAACGGCGCACACGAACAACGAGGATAGGATAAGGGCACATGGGTTAGATTGAAGCGAGAAAACTTTAGATGCATTAACATAATACATTATGCGCGTCATGCAATTATCGGAATTGAATCTCATTACGGAATTGGAATTGAAGTTTCTGCTCCGGAATTGGAATTAAAAAATTTCAGTGGAATTTTTCCAGCTATGCTCTGTAGCGAACTTAAAATGGACGACACGTTTGACCTATGTAACTTTGGTCACATATTCTGCAAGTAAATTCATAAATAACATGTTTACTTTTGCAGTTATACTTTGGGCCAATAGTTTTACAAATACTACATGAACAAGTACTTTTATCCGATTTTTTGAAATTTGAAACAAGCTTTTTTCCAGGTTTACTGATGACACCTATCGGAATATCGTATTTATTTTTTATTTTATTGATTTTTCTCAAAAATCCATCGCCAACAAAATCAAGGTTCAAAATTACATTATTTTCTTCAACGTTAAATTTTTTATTTCTATTTTTGCGATGCATATCAGTTTTACTAAAACCATTGTTATTTAATCTATTTTTCATGATATCGTCAGAGCATCGAGTCTCGACGTATCGGAAACTATTTTTTATAAAATTATTTTTTACGTAATTCGGCAGCCAACTATCTTTGCGTAAACGTATTCCAGAATGGCAAGGTTTGCTATACCAACTATATTTTAGCCTTCCCTTCACTGAGATGCTTATGTCCAGGAAATTGAGATAATCATTTTCTGGAACTTCTAAAGTAAATTGAATGTTATCATCTATTGAGTTAAACGTTTCATGAATATTCTTAAGTACATTTTTATCCTTGGGGAAAGGACCCAAGATGATATCGTCTATGTATCTTTTATAAATGGTTGGAGAAATATTGTGATTATTTTTCAATTTTTCTATGGCTTTATTTTCTACGCTATTCATATAAATTATCGCAAATGGGAGTGCGAAATGTGTCCCCATTGGACAACCTTTTATTTGGAGTTACGTCTTATCATTGTACATTATCTCATAATTATACGATACAAATTTCAGGAAGTTCGTTTCAGGAATTTCAGGAGATCGTTGACGCTGAAACCATAATTTTCTATGTGACTCCAATGTTGTATAGCAAATAGTCCGGCAGCCAGAACGAGTTTCTGCAGGGAACGAGGCCGAAAGTGAGACTTTCACAGAATGATGTGCACCCTATGCCTACTACAAATCGGTGCGTCTGCCGAGTTCTAGTGAGTTCCTCTTCTTGTCAGACAAGATCAAAGAAAAACACATGTAAATCCAATGGGACGCATATTGCAGTTTTTGGCTAAAATGAAATTTTGTATGTTTTCTCTGATTAAGCGAAAAGTACTTAACCCAGAGTTATAATTTTTGGCATGGAATGTCTTCAGGTCATTTCCCTTCATTTTCATACACCCCTGTCTATATAGCTAAACCCATTTAGATTTGGCGAGCCTCTTAATGTCGGCAAACACAAACATTTTGAGCAACTTTGTCCACATTTAACCATATTCTCACATGCATTGCCGATTAGATGCATGATAAAAGCACATTCACATTATAGGAAATGACCTGAAGACATTCCATGCCAAAAATTGTAACTCTGGGTTAAGTACTTTTCGTTTAATCAGAGAAAACATACAAAATTTCATTTTAGCCAAAAACTGCAATATGCGTCCCATTGGATTTGCATGTGCTTTTCTTTGATCCTGTCTGACAAGAAGAGGAACTCACTAGAACTCGGCAGACGTGCCGATTTGTAGTAGGCATAGGGTGCACATCATTCTGTGAAAGTCTCACTTTCGGCCTCGTTCCCTGCAGAAACTCGTTCTGGCTGCCGGACTAAAAGGCTTCTATCACGGCTATACCTTCCTTGATAGGTATACTAGGGTATAAATTTTTAACGTCAAGTGAGATGAATATTTGATCACTATCATTAACAATATCTTGACTTCTATTTTTCATTTCATTTATCAAGGAGTTGGTACTATTAATATGTGCCGGTACATGTTTTACTAGTTGATTGAGTAGAACACTTGTCAACCAGTCAACTTTCTGAGTTGGTGTACCTATAGTTGACGCTATCGGGCGCAATGGAAAAAATCCATTTTCTTTGTCCTTATGATCTTTTATATTAACTTGAAATTTGGCTGGATGGCTCCCTGTTACGAGAAGTTTTTCGTGGTCGATATTTGTCATTTTTTTTACATTTTGCTCTAACTAAGCGATTAGCTTGGTTTTCTATTGCAGAATTCTTTGACATTTCTCTAATTTTATAAGTATTTGTATCCTGAAGGAGACTTTCGGTACTGTTTTTTATGCTTTCTTCATCACAAATATCGATGCGATTAGATTTGTCTGACGAAATAACAGATAATTTATTTTGTTTCAAGAAGGTTTTAGTTTTTCTATCTATACTGTTGATACTTTTGTATTTCTTATTTTTCTTTAAATTTTTAGCTTCGTGTAAAGCACGTTTAGCTTCTATTTCGAAAAGTTTTAGGTTAATTTCCAAGGTTTCGCTCATACGTGGAGGTAAGTTTACGGTTTTCTTATCAAAAGGAATGTGCATTTTATTTTTGTTAGAAGCTCCACAACTGTTAAAGTGATGAGACCAGCGCAATTTATATGACAAACTATCAATAGCAATTTCATTATCATTAAGAAAATCATCATTAATATGATGAGGCAACCGAAATTTAGGACCATTACTCAAAAATAATTTCATATCGTTAGGAATGGAGATCTTGGTTTCGTTGGTTAGGCAATTACTATCGAGATTATTGTCATGAATGTGATCACACGAGCTACTCCCACTGAACCAAAATTCATCGACGTAATCAAAGAAAAACCAACACTTGTACTTCATATAGTACGAAAATATGATAGAAATTTTCATATCATAGAAAATTATGGTTTCAGCGTCAACGATCTCATAGACTTCCTGAAATTTGTATCGTATAATTATGAGATAATGTACAATGATAAGACGTACCTCCAAATAAAAGGTTGTCCAATGGGGACACATTTCGCACTCCCATTTGCGATAATTTATATGAATAGCGTAGAAAATAAAGCCATAGAAAAATTGAAAAATAATCACAATATTTCTCCAACCATTTATAAAAGATACATAGACGATATCATCTTGGGTCCTTTCCCCAAGGATAAAAATGTACTTAAGAATATTCATGAAACGTTTAACTCAATAGATGATAACATTCAATTTACTTTAGAAGTTCCAGAAAATGATTATCTCAATTTCCTGGACATAAGCATCTCAGTGAAGGGAAGGCTAAAATATAGTTGGTATAGCAAACCTTGCCATTCTGGAATACGTTTACGCAAAGATAGTTGGCTGCCGAATTACGTAAAAAATAATTTTATAAAAAATAGTTTCCGATACGTCGAGACTCGATGCTCTGACGATATCATGAAAAATAGATTAAATAACAATGGTTTTAGTAAAACTGATATGCATCGCAAAAATAGAAATAAAAAATTTAACGTTGAAGAAAATAATGTAATTTTGAACCTTGATTTTGTTGGCGATGGATTTTTGAGAAAAATCAATAAAATAAAAAATAAATACGATATTCCGATAGGTGTCATCAGCAAACCTGGAAAAAAGCTTGTTTCAAATATCAAAAAATCGGATAAAAGTACTTGTTCATGTAGTATTTGTAAAACTATTGGCCCAAAGTATAACTGCAAAAGTAAACATGTTATTTATGAATTTACTTGCAGAATATGTGACCAAAGTTACATAGGTCAAACGTGTCGTCCATTTCAAGTTCGCTACAGAACATGAGCGTACTTTACGGTATGAAGACCAGAAGAGTGCACTTAGTGAACATTCGATGAAGGCCCACAGTGATAAAGTGATGACCATTAACAATTTCGACTATAAAATTATTGATCAACAACTAACAGAGATTACTACTAGGGTGGCTGAATCCCGCTATATTGCGACGAACATGCCAAAAATAAACAGACGTCATGAGATGACCAGATGAGCTGCTTTCACTGACTGATTTATGTATAAAAACCCACTTGTATAGCGACAATTTAACCCTTAAGACTGTCTGTGTATAGACGAAACGCGTCGGGTGACTCGCTTTTTATTTATTGAAATACAAGTCGTAAAAATTGGGAGAGAACCTGCTTTTTCGTGATCATCATGACTGACCTCCCGTATCGACAACTCTATCTAAGCACCAAAACTGCTTTATCAGCACCAACTTTCAGCAAAATCGTGCGGCTTTGCCAGATGCTTTGAATAATGATTTGAAGAATAATTTTCAAGAAACGATTCGCAATGTTTGCGTCATAAAAAATTATGTTATGTTTGCATACTCACTCCTACAATGTTGCAATTCTGAGCAATTCTTGCAAGAATGAAGCAAATTGGGAAATTTCTGGAAAAGTGAATGCGGACATCCAAGAGCTTGTTACCAAGGCATTGTGTATCACTGCTTACGTAATCAAGGAAGGCTAACAAGTACATGTAACTACATTAAGGTGAACCGATGCTTCAACTGTCTGAAAACCAAAAAACATAAGAATTATAGTATATCCTACTGTACAATCTTGAAGTGACTTACATCTTGATGATGCTACGCTGAGATGTCTCAATGATATTATATTCTAGAAGCAAATACTGCATCTTATCTCTCAATGGTCATAAATAATTGCTTGTCATTATTAATTTCATCATTAATTATAATTTTATAAAAATAATTTTTAATTCAAATACAAGCATTTCGAAAATATGAAACCAGTTTCAATTACTTGAAATTCATAGAAAATGGCATCGATTAGTCTAAAATGTAAACCCCACAAAGCGTTCGTTCAAGCTTTGAAGAACTGTGCTGAGCTAACAGAATTCATATTCAAGAACGGTTTTGACAGATTTCACAATTCAAAACCCGTGTTGACAAGTTTCAGACCTGAGAGCAACGTTTGCAGGTTTATTATTAAAGAAAAATGTCGACATATCTAATGCATTAAAAATCTCGTTGACAGATTTATCATAAACCCTAAGTCATCACGTTTATTGGATATTCGAATTATCTATTATTGAAATGAACGTGAGTAAATATGAACAAGGCATGTTCATAATGTAATTATTGCTTAGATCTTTTAAGTTTTCAAAGTAACCTAATGGTACTAAATATATGGGCAATTGTTTGATCCTGATTAATTCTGTGAAACAGAAAACGAAACGACCATAAATACAATAAAATGTTGAGAATAGTGAAAGAATTCGTCCTGAGAAAATGGCAGTTTTATCGAGATGTCTAATTTCTTATTTGGAAAAGAGTAATTTTATTGACATGTTTGACATTTTCATTCTAGAAATAGAGCTTTAGACCTCCACATTAGCGTTATCGACATATGTCTCATTATTTGAGCATTATTAAGGCAGTTTTCATGACATTTTGTCATTTTACTTCCCGCTTTTGTTTACATTTGATATATCTTTGTTGCCACTTGACCTGTACTTCTGTGACTTATAGTTGCAGCGTAACACGTATTTTCAAAGTTTTCCCACTCATCCCTGACCTCAGTGGTGTGCGCCTGCGAAAGCGCGATTTTTCTGAGTCTGGCGCGAAAATTTGAGGCATATGGCTCGAAAATTCATAAATCTTATTTTAAGAAAATTAAGAAACCCAGAATCGAATTCAGCTAGAGAAACAGCTCTTTGTTGAGGTGGAAGCGGAAAAGATAGCCAGTAAGAAGATCGCTAACCATTCCTCTGAGATAGAGACGAAAGAGGAAGATGTAGAGAAGAAGGTACAAGTGCAGCAGAATGCCGAGCGAATGCTACAAGAGACACTTAAATTGAAAGACAAGAACAACAAGGAAATCGAGGAACTCCGCAGACAAAAGGAAAAGATCATCGAGGAGAAGTAAAGGCAAACGCAAAGGATGCAAAAGCACAGTCTGCCACAAAACGGGAGGCAATATAACTGGCCACAGTCAAAGGCCTACCCACAAGTGTTGATAATCAACATTTCCGCTTTTCATCTGATTACATGTATACGTTCTCACACTCGGATATTTATGCGAAATACTGAGTGCAAGCATTTTTGTAAGGCTGTCAAATCTTGAACAAATCATTTTCAGCGATCTCCGTTAATGTGCACAATTTCATTTAGAATCTAAATGTCTATCAATATTTGGATGATTCTGTTTGTTTTTAATCTAATTTGAACAGAAAATTATATTTACTGTTTCTGGACGGTACTTCAGTACAATTATTCTACATTCTTGAAAGTATAATTGTTCTGTTAATTTTTTTCAAGTGTTTTAATTGCTCTGAAACAATTTGATGATTGTTTTTACCAGCTCATTTGAACTGTTTTAGATACACGAGTATATATAGTTGGACGAAACGTCGTATTGTTGCTTATTTATTCATTTTTTCATTTTTATTGAAGGTAATTAATTTGTTGGTGTGGTGGTTCTTATACCATAAGGTATAAGATGTTGTGTTCTCTTGTTCTGTATTCAAAAAATCTGAAAATGTTATTCCTGAAAAATTGATGTGATGGGTGAAGATTGAGAGGTTCTAAATAGTAGATGGGTCTATATTTGTTTTCATATTAGCGAAACTGTTATAACAACAAGTGTTGTCTCGATTCTTGTAACACCATCAAATAAAGAGTTGTAATTTGCCATATCTATCATACGTGCCTGTTAGTCAAACACTTCGAATACAGGAATATCATAATTTACCCTTTTTACTATAAGATACAATTTTTTCAAAAGGCCTTGAGCTATAATCACAATTTCTAAGGTGATGAATGTGGTCTAGTTGATCACGTTGTGGTCAAATATTTTTTGTGAATATATTTGTCAATGTCCCACATCTATTCTTAATACAAGGAAAAGAATGGTGAAGGTATCTGCAAACAGGTGCATTTTTTATTTATTTAAGTATTAGTCCATTTACAAGGAAGAATATTTCAACTTGGTCCTCCCATTCCTCACCTTAACAAAAATTTCCATAAGATTGTCTTATATATTTCTAGGATCAAATTATTATGTCGCGAAAATCAGAAAATCCGTAATCACACCACTGCTTGGCCTGTAGGAGATAGAAGATACATATTTCTTCCACCGCTTATTGGAAATAGTGATAGAAAATTACCAAATAACTCAAATTTCCGGCGTAAGTTTTTGACATGGTGGTGACTAACTGCTACTCAGCTGTTAGCATACAAGGTCTTGATCTATCCAACAACAGATCTTGAATCACAAAAGGTCTTGATCACACCAACAGTTTCCCGGTTACTGGTATTGCATTTCTTTTTCAGTCTTATTTATTTGTGTTTATGTTATTCAAGAGATGTTTACAGAAAAAATGTAAAAAATGTTCGCATGAAAAATGAAAAAAAATTACAATGAGTAAATGTAGACGATGTTAAGAGAAAGTGGCATGGTCAGTTTTGCTCACAGCATCATTACTTCTTTTTGTTAGTGTATTATGAATTGTGCATACACCTAACTGATGCTCAAGATCTTTGGCAACACTATTGAAATAACATCATCATACAGCATTCTCGCTATCTAGTCAAACATAGGCAAACTTGTGAGCCATGTCTATTTAGATGTTTAGAATGGAATAAGTGATCATGGAACAAAAGAGTCCGGGCTTATGCAAATATGCTGTCTTAGTGCTGCTTCATGATCACGCAGTTAATTTCAAAAGTTATCTGCTGTACTTTTCTTGTAACTGCGATGCACAATTGAGAGACATGATCGCAATGTCTCTAATGTGCGATCTTGTGTGTTGCTATTTGTATTGGACCTGAAAATGCGGTAACTAAAATAAATAGACCATTTTTCAATTGTAAAGGTAAGCTGTTTATTTCAGGTTGGCAGGCACAAATTCTTCGAGTTATAATGGGGTCCAGCTCACAATTGTCAACGTTTTCTGTTAGCAAGCAGTTCTTATCTCAATATGAAGTGAGTTTGAATTTAGACAGTTTGTGCTTTTGGCACATGTCCTGCTTTAAAATTAATTGCTTCTTTATACAGTAAAGAATTAGAGCATGTATTTTGTCCATGAAGGATGCATGAAATAATATGAAATAAATCAACGTAAATTTTTGCGAATTCAAAATGATTGATTATTCAGAATTAAATCATTCCGATGCAACTTATTTCAGTATTCAATTTAATTCTAGCATTTATCTAAAATCTAAAAACAGGGCTTTGCATTCAGATGAGCTTGTTTGTTTTTATAGCATTGATAAAATCATGAAAGGATGGACTGACAGATGAAAAATCTTGTTGAAGCTAATGTATCACCCTACGACATGAATGAATCCCATTCAGTTATCCTCTGTTAACTGTGTGTGAATCCTTCATGCGTTTGCGAAGGAAGATCATTATTCATGCCTTTGCAAGTATTGTGAAGTACATAGTTAAATACCTGAAGTGAATTATTTGAGTTTCTTGTTGAATGAATCTCTTAATGGTTGATCTTGCCAAATGTTTTGATTAAAAACTAGGCAAGCTGTGCAGCCGGAGATTTCCTCAACAAGACAGTACCTTAAGTCCGTTATTGCAAATTAAGGATTATTTGCGATCTAAAAATTTGCAAGATATTTTGACGACCTTCATATGAAATGTTGATTTTGAGACTACTCAAGTTTTTGAACTAATTTTGGCAAATGCAAAGTTGTTCAGATGAAGTGATAAATCAAAGCCAGAATTTTGATTACCAATTTCTTTCTTTTTGTTTTCAGTCATTACCCAGTAATTCGCTTCTCAATTCCCTGTTGGCTAGTATGCTCAGTGGTGTTGTGGTGACAACGATAATGTCGCCGTTTGATGTTCTGTCAACTCGCATTTACAATCAGCCTACAGACAAACAAGGAAAGGGGAAATATTATAAAGGCGTTGGTGATGCTATCATAAAGATAGTCAATGCAGAGGGACCTCTGGCTTTGTACAAAGGTGCATCAGCTGTGTTTATGCGATTGGGGCCTCATACGGTGCTTTCCCTAGTGTTCTGGGATGTGACGCGTCAGTTATATTTCAGAACTTTTTATCCTTCTGATAAACCAGTGTCCACTGCATGATAATTTGAGAGGCATCCTTCCTGTTTTGATGTGCACATCCAATTATTTATTTGTCGATTCTACATGCAGAAACTTCAGAATAACTTCTATTGGCTTGAATGAGTGTGGGTATTCTTCGTTCTGGTTGGAACAACTTCAGTCCATGTCATAAGGCGAATTTTATATCAGATAAGCGAAATTGGATGATAAAAGATGTTTGTTGATGGACTGATATAGCAGATTTTTGAAGGGAGTTGTTAAAGATTATCTTTTTATATTATGTGATGAATAATGATGTGGTGTCCGTGGCACAGTGGTTGCGTACTTGGACTAGCGATCTCATGGTCCAGAGGTCGAACCCGGAAAGTGTCATTGGAAGTCGGCAGGAAGGGCATCCGGACTACAAAGCACCACAACGCTCCAAACAAAGTCTGACTTAAGTCAGCACCGTCCAAGGCCCCAGTAGGGATAAAAAGTGACGTAAAATCCGTAAAAAAAAGTAAGCAGATGCAACTTAAACATGAACTTTTTAAAAGTTTGTATTCTGTAAACTCGCTTCTTTAAGAAGCAATGATGCCATGAAATTCTCGGTTGAGAATCATTTTTTGAGATTAATAGAAGCAAATAAGATAATGAGTTTCCGCGTACACTTGAGAATCTGGATGTGGGCTTGTTGTTAAAATCCTTCCAGCCCAAATGCTCGCGTTCTTGATTTTGTTGAGATGCTCTTTAATCATTGTTGGTTTTTTTTATTGTAGCAAACAGATAAAGTGACAGTTTTCAGATTTAAAGGATATATCCTTTTTAAAGAAATTCCGGTATATAATTCTGAATGTATTCATTTTCAAGCGTTTGTGACTGTGTGCATACTGATTTAAAATGTAAATTTGATTGTTTGAATTGGATCTCTACCTGGCTTTACTGAACTAAGTGAAAAGTGATGCCGTTTTCGAATTTCGCAGAAGTTGCTCTATATGTTGCAGAACTTTTTCTGTATCAATTCTGTCATGCAGAGTAAATTGATACGAACATAGCAGGCCCCAAATGGATAAAATTGCCACTGAATGCATGTTTTTCATAATGATATCCATGTGCATGTCCTTCATATGTATATTTGTCTATTTTATAAAACGTCACTAATCCTTCAGAGAGATATCAAGAAGCATCAGAGATCCAAAACCCACTATATATAGCATTTTTTGATAACCGCATCTGTTGGACGAGCTACAGGAAAGGGATATTTCAGAGCTGGAGAAAATCATAGATTATATTTAGCATCTTGAGACAAAAGATGAAGGAAAATGCATAAAGAAGTGACTCATGATTTATATGATTGACTAATCATTGATTTTCCTAACAATTTTGGATGATGAAATCGGTTTGATGCATAGAAAATATCGGAGGTAATCGCCTCATAATAATCCTGAATGCTGACAAAAAGGTGCTGTTAGCTTCTTGTTAACCCTTTGCTGCATGATTTTTCTATATCATTCATAAAAATTATTTCTCATTATTTTTGAGTACCCGGCAGACATATGGAATAACTCAAATAAGAAAAAGACGAAAATTATTTTTAGATAAAGTTTTTATCGTGTGTCCTCTATAAAGTACAACATGCAGAAATGTCATGATTATAAAATCCACCAAAATCAGTTGTGAAACTGATAAAAACAATTTCTCTCCCTGCAAATGCAGAGATGAACTTTGCACTTAACACATTGTATGTGGGTCTTCTTCTGGCATATTTTACAGCGATTCTGGTCACTGATAAATAATGCCCAATGCCCCACTTGGTCTAGGCGCACTTCAATAGACGGTGATATAGCAGATACCCGCCTCTTCTTGGCATTTGACTCTCGGAGAACATTCGGTGGTCGACCTCGTGGTTGCGTCGTTGATTTTCCAAACTGAAAATTGAAATCAAAATAGGTCTACACAAACATAAACTACTATAAACAGTATGACTGGACTAGACAAAATGAATGTTATGGTAACAAACCTACATGTAGCAGTGATTTAATTTCTGTTTGTTTTATCTCAAATTTTTATATTGTATTCATATCACCGTATCATTAAACGGACTCACTTTGATCAGCAATTCTGATATGCTTGACATGAACTGCAAAAGATGTAAGTCACCAGATGCTCCGTACAACAGAATATGTTCCCTTCGGTACAGCAACCACGCATTCACAATAGATAGATTGATCAGGAAATGGAAGACATACATTGTCCATTTGCGTGATCTCATCTGAAATTCAATTTGTAAATTGAATCATATGCAAATTCTACGTGGGTATTCAGGATGCGACTACATGTCTATCAATATGAAACAAATATAACAATAGGAATACAAACAAGAGGAAACCTACCTCAATTCGATAGATGGATGTTAACATGTCAAAGAGATCGACACCTCCCATTTTGATGTTGTAGTCTTTAATCATTGCCGGAATATTGATGTCAATTCTCCTTTTCTCTGAAGCTGACCACCTGGAGACTGTCTCTTGTGTATTTGTTGAGCTTTGATGCGAAGAAAGCATTGTGACAAGTCCATTATCAAGCCATCTTAGGGCGCAAACACCACTGTTGGCATCCACTAAACTGTCAGATGATCCTCTACCAGTTCCTTCCAACTCTTGCTTAGACTTCAAAATGTTCTGGGCACCTTTCAATCGATTTGATCGTATTGTGCCAGTCACCCATACTTTCTTTTCTCGTAGCTCTAACACATTTGTTGTCGTTGTGAAATAATTATCCATATATAGTTTATGGTTTTTGTCGCTTGGCATACGTGAAGTCATGCGACGGACAACATTATCAATTTTTCCATCAGTCTCTTTTGTTTTACCTTCATATATTTAAAAATCATACACGATGCCAGAGACACCGACTCTATTCCAAGCTTTAATGCCCCATTTGTGTGGCTTAATTGGAAGATATTGCTTCAAAGAAGTTCGTACTTTAGTGGGAATAATTGTCTCATCCAATGATTGATTTTCTTCTTGCTCCAATTGACGACACTTATCGACAACTGAATCAAGAGGGCGAATTTTGTAAAGTCTATCGAAGTTTGGGTCCTGTCTAGTAGGCATCATCAAATTGTTATTGAAATGTATGAATCGTTTGATCTGATCAAATCGATTAATGCTCAGTGTCCGCAATAGCAGGAATTCTGTTTTCAGCAGACCAATACATACGATACTGTGGTAGTCTTATAATTGCCATTTTTATAAGTATACCTAGATACTTTTCTAGTTCTGATTTTGTAAGGTTTAAAACCTGACCACCGCCTGTTTCCTGGAAGCTGTAGATGTTACTCTCAGATACTATTCGGTCTAATAGGTCGTCATCAAAGAAATTCTTAAAATATTGTAGCGGTGTGCGAATGTCATCAGGTACCGTTAAAGAATCAGTGAAGTCCGTCATTTGTGCAAGAGGGGCTCTTCTTCGCCAACGAAATGAGAACTCATTGGTTTCTGGTTGTTCTTGGCGATCAGAATTTATAATTTGAGATTGATCATGTTCAATGTCTGCTTCATCAATTTGATCATTTAGAGTTAGTAAGTCTACCTCATCATCGTTTTCATCAGATCCTGTAACATCTTCATCTTCGGAAATATGTCCATCCGGTATGACCACTGTGGTTCGTTGGAATACGGTCTGAAATGTAGCAACGCCATTTCGACTTGGCGTCAGTCGTGCCCGTATGGTGCCTTCGCTACTCATTCTCCGCTGTCACTAAAAGAGAAGTGACCACGGTAAATTTAAGTTACGAGCATTAACATAAAATGACTAAGGACGGATTCAATAGCTACACGTACATACAGTCACGTGTGGTACAACAATTTGTCAGATATCAATATGTAATCTATTCTTTGACGATGTGTTTGCCAATATAGAATAGTATGATATATGTTTATGAGAAAAGTAATTTTATGAAAGACAATTTCAATGTTGATTATGTACAAAACAAGTTCTGTAGGACCACTATGTAAAGCCGAATGTACCTAGATTTAACATACGTGTATAAATATAGAAATAAACGTAGAATTCAATAATAATAGCCTGTGAAATATGTATACGAGCCGTATAACTATAGTTTAAGTATCATCTATACTAGAAAAATGTGATCCGTAAAAAAGTCTGATAAAAGTTACATGTAGGTTATTTATCTAGATCAAATCCAAATATATAGATGATAGCAGATGAATGATATGCATATGATACACGTATACATGATTTACACATGATATACATGATACATGCATATAGGCCTACACATGATACAGAATACAGATGATATAGCCTATATACCGGTGTACATATGTTTCACCGACATATTTAGGTTATGTGTACAATGTACATGTAGTTCCTTCACAAAAAGTACATGTATATTATTCATTTTGTGTGTATGATTTTATGTGTAGGCCCTACTATACTACCATACTACCGGTAATTCGGTTTCCAATAAAATACTTCAAAGAAATTAAGTATTATACGTGTTAAAATGATAAAAATATCATAGGGCATATAGGCATCAATATTCATGCATTACTGCATGTTGGCCTTCATAAAGAACATCAACAAATTGACGCCATACACTACTATGACGATGATAATTGGAACAATAAGTATTGTGTATTACTTATTGTTGTTTTGGTATAACGTTATATATTTATTTAACATCAGAGATACAAATACGGTGCAACAGTTGACTGTTGAGTACAGTAAAATGCATTTTAATCGTTCAACGGGTTACTCACCTAATTTGGTTGCTGATAATCAAGTTAAGAAATCACGTGAAGACACAAAGCTCGTGACTTCCGATGTCACAAGACTTGTATTCTAATCGGTGGAAACCTTTACTGAAAGCAACCAATCAGAAAAGAGCAATCGACGTCAACCATCAATTGCCTTCATAGAGGACAATATGCAGCAAAGGGTTAAAGTAGTCCTCAGGGTGATAATTTGAATTTTGTAAGACAAGAATGAAATTTGCACCGGTCAAGAAACTTCAGTACTCGCAGATCAGCTTAGAATGTCTGAAATTTGACAATTCAGTTTTGGTTTGACTATAACGCTGAGGTCTTCTTTACTGCAATTTGTCTTCGAAAGTTTCTTTCCAAAAATAGCATCCCATAAGTAATCTTAGATTTTCTTAACTTTACATCGTTAGATATGGTAAGTTACTAGTCATGCATGCAGCATGTTCAAGTCGGCTGTTTAATGCGTTTAAATAAGAATACTGCGTAAATGTTGCTGTTTTTAATGAGGAATTGGATTTCTAGACAGTTGCAATTAATCAACGGTCAAATTTGACAGGAAGCAAGTAAGTAGCATCAGATTCATGTGTTGTGACTCGGCAATTTGCGCTATACTTGCTCTCACTGTTGTTGTATATGTTCATTATTTACAATGCTACTGTCTTTCATTGAATAATGTGTGAATTTGTTGTGATATTCCTAAATACATTCCGATGGGATGAAATGCAACTCAATAGGAATATGACAATGTTTCATGTTTAGAGATATGTGCCATATGCCTACCGATCATTTGTTTCGTATTTAGACAGCATTTGACTGGATCATTTGAGTGGATTGAGATTGATAAAATTTGTTGAATTTATGAAGCATGTTGAAAAATGAGATAATTACGATTGTTTGCTACACGTTTGCTACACAGACATTTAAAATGCTTTCTAAATAATGGAAATTACTCCCATATGAGTGCGAGCAAGGGAAAGTGATGTCTTTGAGTATTGTACCACCTTTTGTGATGGCGTCCAAATTTTCAGGTGTTTGTTTCACCTTGTTTTTGAATCTGAAAACATGTTGAATAGATCTGATATGCCTTAGTGTCCCTCTTTCATCAACTGAAATGCTCTCAACGATTTTTGAAAATATATATGAGTGCAATTGTATTTGATTTTGTTTTTTATTACAATCTGCGCCGATATTATTTAATGTTTTCAAGCCTTTCAGTGCGTTAAATAACAATGCCTCTGAAAATCCTGGTAGCAGATAATCCTTGCTCTTAGTTTGGCTACCACAATAGAAATATTGTTTTTATGTTAAAGATAAAATAAGTTGACTATTTGTCAACTTATCTTAATCTTCATTCTTACTCATATCCATGTTGATTATAGCCCTTATCTACCTATTCATCGAATTGACAATATTCAATCAATAATCAGAGTTAATATTCGGATGTATCGATGTCATCATAATATCATGCCGCAATGAAGTGTCATCTAACCAGGTCGAATTTCTGTCTAATTTTCTCTTTCACTGAACAATTGAAAAAATGACAAAAGCAAAACTCGTTTCAATAAGTTGGAAATGGAATCCCTTGCCTATAGGCCTAAGTAGGCTATTGATTGATTGATAAGCGAAAACAAAAGATCTCCGAAAAGAAAATTGTGGATATTTAACTCAGGATTCCATTGAAAAGCAGACATCTAAAAGTGATGATCAAACTTAAAAAATCATAAAAACAGCAATGTCAACCCTATCAGGACCGGATGATTTTTAGCGTCGTAGGACCGGCGGTGCCCCCTCTAATTTTCTACACTGGTTGACAAAATTGCGGGAAAATTGCAATAAATTTGCGCAATAAATTACGAGGAATATACCGATGAATTGCAATTTCTTACAATTTATTTTTTTATATTAATTTCAATTATTTCATATCACTTTCTATTACTTGCAATTGTTTTATATTTTTGGGTATGTTTATTGCAATTTCGATAAAGAAATGTTATATTTATTGCAATGCCAAAACAAAACAATCCTCATCGGATTTCTATTAATAATTAATTCACAAGATTTTTTGTTGAAAAAAGATTCATAAACATAAAAGATTCATTTGAAAAAGACTTCATAAAACTGCACAAAATTTCACATAAAATGGCTGAGGATCAAGGACACAGAAACATTTTACTGGAACATGATAAGTGGACAAAAATCCAATGTATGATATTGATTACCATAGAAATCGGATCTTAACGTTAGTTTTAGATAATGAGACTAGAATGGCATACAGCTGATTTTACTTGGTAAGGCTCGGTTAGGTAGCCTACCAAGTACTTCAAAGTCAATAGAGGATCACTGTTTTCCATGTTATCTTCAAATGACGACTGATTTATTCGTGGTCGTGGGACCGAACACTGAATTGTGACACTCCGCTATTCATCAAATAGAAGCAACCGTTTCATAGGTATAGCTACAGAATATCAACAGAGATGCGTGACCACGACATTATTTATTTTGATGCAGATGTCCGTTCTAGTACATTAATATTATAGTGTCAGATTTCTATGATGATAAAACGTAACAACACCCATCCAAAATCTTAAAATCAGTTTCCAACTTTCATGTCCGTAAGTTAGGAGGAAACTAATTATACTCAAAAACAGAAGAGCAAGGCATTATCAATAAAATTGAGCTATCAATGCTCGAATCGAAATCCTTAACAACTACACAAGGATCCAATATGCAAGGAAAAGAAATACTGTCACACATATTGGAGTAAAATGCCAAGAAATACAAAGTCTGCTGGTTTATCATTTCGACAACATGTTCCGATACAAAGGGCAACTCCAGATTATTAAAACTGAACATTGGGACATATCGTCGTGTCAAATATTCAACATCAGCAGTAATTTCTCCATCAGAACGCCTCTCAAACTTTAAAACTTTTGCGAACTTATGTCCTTCAGCTGACTGTACTTCGTAAACAGTACTAAGACCTTTAGATTTCCTTCGGTACGCTTCTGAGTAGAAAGGCTTGTTTCTGTAAATAACATGATCTCGGTCCACGAAGACTGGTTCATTTCGAATGTTATCTTGAAGAGAAGTAATGCGCAATAAGTCATGCTTTTTATCATAATTGTCCCGTCTCAAAAATGTGCTGCCACGCTTAATCAGCATCACTTTCTCACAAATTTGTTTCAAAATTGCTGTGGTACCATGAATGAAAAGTTTGAAATTCCAAAATTGGTGTTCAAATGAGAACATGGATCCAAAAGGTAAAGCACCAAATTTTCCACACTGGTCGGCTAAGTGAAGAAGCAAATGCATATTCATAGTACATATGTTCACATCGTACAATGTCTTTAACCTGAAGTGAAAATAAAATCCTTACATGATTTATGAAATAGAGACACATATATTGTAGGAATACTATAATAAAACAGGTAACATAGAAAGTCACGTGCTTTCCAAAAACTAAGTTCATTTAAAGATCTTGGTCGCTGCAGGAATTGAGGTATGAGAATTCGATCAGCTAATTGATCATAGTATGATACATGCCTTCCCAGAAAAAAACACATCGAAAGGATGACGAATCAACCAACTTAGCAAAAAGAAGTTTCGAACAATTCTCGAATAGTAAATGTAACGGATCTAATAAGATGTGGGAAGGTATCTTTAGAAATGGCTGTAAACATGAAAGTCCTTTAACACCAAACACTGGCTCTCCCGTTAGTTGAGCAATTTGACTGCATTCAGAATATGATGAATCTGATCTTAAATCAATAACTCCACCATACTTCCTGCTATAACCCCTTCCTATCTTGGTAACCGTACCTGGTGCACAACGAAATATGCATCCGAAACGTCCGTTGTACTGATGATGACTTAATACACTTGCGAGGGCTGGCAGATCGAAAACTGCCGTGTGAATGATGACCTTAAAATCCACCATTGAATTTTACACATTAAAAGTTGTTACTTGTGAAAGTAATGAATGTTTCAAATTTTCAGTCACGAAACGATTCCAATCAGGTTTAGTGCTACTCAACCACAATCCAAACAGTAAGATATTTTCTTTTTTCGATCTGATGTACAGAGGAAGATCTAGAATGGTAGCATGGAGAGGCCACAAGGACATCTTTTTGAACCGGAAAGTTTGCCCTCCGTCGGTCGATAAGTGCAAATGCAAAACAATTGGATCTCGTAGATCTAAGTCATCGGATGAGCACAACACGTCACCATTTTCCAATTTCAGTATTTCGCGGTAGGTCAGAAGGCTGTCGAAATGAACATCCAGCACACACTTTAATTGGGAGTGCAGATCGAATACAGCCACTTCCCAATCAGGTTCAACCAGCAACTCAAAGCCGGGTCCATCTTCATGAAGTGCACGCTGTACCACCCGTTTCACAGATCTCCACGTGAGCCGTTCATGAACCATGTCCATAACCTGAAAAGCATACAAGAGTAGTAAATAAAGCTACATCATAACAATTTTATACACGTATAACAGATAAGTATATAGGCTCACTGCCCTTGTAATCTCTAAGCAGCGTGACAGTCATGGTTATACATGCACACCGGTATTAGCCTATAAACCTACAAACAACCAAGCATTTTCAAGCATCACGCCTACATCAAGATACTCGTATATGTACCACATTCAAGAGAAGCTGAATTGGCCTACTTTTCAGGTTTCCTATACAATATTGGTGACTTCAATTTTCTGCTTGATACGACATAATGATCACTTGCATGTTCGCAACATTATCTATTGATTTCAGAAATTTTGTCTGTCATTTTAGACCAAATATGAAATGAACGGCAAGTGAACGGGATGAACTAAATCATGAACGTGAACTGAACGGCGTTTATTTAAGAAATTTTGAACTTGAACTGAACGGCGTTCAAAAATTTGGAGATGAACGTGAACTGAACCCCGTTCGTATTTTTCTTGAACTTGTCACTCACTGCATGTTAGTACCGGTATACATCTACGCACTTACATTGTACATGTGTATAGGTGCACATTGAAAAGATTCATCGACATAACGTTATAAAATCGACAACTGAATATCCTATTTATTAAGATCAACACCAATATCGTTTAGTACGATCAGATTAATCTTTTCTTTCAAGTTTAAGTCACAAGATACAGAAAACAGATTTGATCTGAACGCATCAGCATTTGAAGTTAATCCAGGATCATTACTATGTCACGGTCGTGGTGGATAAAATTTTTGATGCTGAGGGTATTCATCAGATTCGTAGTTTTTATTACTCGTTAAATGTGAACAGTCTTGTGCAGTCACCACCCCTCCTGTCTCGATAAGGACTTCTTTGATTCCGATAACTTCAGTCAAATTAAAGTAGATAGATTTCCGACAGCAACATTTTTTGGTTAAGTTAACAATATATGTAAATTGTGTTTTACTTTCGAAAACCTAAAACTAATACTCTGAAAGAATAAGACTATCATAGCATCATCATTCCGCAGCAAAGCTGATGTCTTCACTTTTAGTCATGTTGTTTCCCCTCCTACTACAGTTCCTGACCGATCAGATAGTTGCTTCTTACTTCAAAGGCATTTACAGATTGAACATCGAGAATTTATAGAATGATAGAGAATAATACTGATGTAATAAATTTGAACATTTTTCATTATAGTACATACATACGAGTATATACATACTCGTAGAAGCACGCGCTACTTATTAAATGAATCCGTTTGTTTGCTCACCTCCAGAATAGAAAATACAGAATTGAAGGCAGCTACAGATATGTTTTCGACGATCACCATTAACATGAGAGCAATATAAACAACTAGCACCTTGTCACCCTTAGGGGCAGCCTCACTTTCAGAATCAGAGTGTTCCATGTCCCAAAATTCATGTTCCTCATCATTCCATTCCAAATCATCACAGTAGAATTCTCCTTCGATATCGTTATCATTGTCTTGTCCAAGGTCAACATAACTTTCCATATTTCCGTCAATACAGATGTCATTTCCTTCATCACTTTCGTCTACATTATTGTTAGACCTCAAAGATGTTGATGTTCCATCGGAATCACTGAATCTGAAATAAAAAGGGTAAAAATATTCTATCCCATTATCCAAAACCAAATGTAGAGAAATGTTTGAAGGGTAAAAATGGACCACGAAAGTAACAGATCCATTATCCTTTCAATTTTTAGAACCTATGTGGGGTAGGACCTACGCTTTGGGAGGTAGAATGCGTCCATGAAAATATTTGAAATAAAGTTTATGTACTCGATTTTAAGTAAATGAAAAAATAGCCGTAGGATCTTTTTTTGAATTTTTTTACTTTTAGCAAATCTCTCCTCTAGGGAAATCGACAGCGTTTCAGAACTTCAAATACACGTGGCCACTTATCTGTTCTTAAATATAATGACCAATCGGATTCAAAAGTAGTAGGAAATCTTAACAAATCGGATTAGTACTCGTAGGTAAATAATGATAATAGGTTTACAATTTTGGAGGGATTCATGGAAAATACTTTATAAATGAGTTTTGAGGTAGGAGACTCGGTTTTTCGAATAGACTATCAAGATTTTCGGCCTATTTTTGTATCATGTCATTTAAGTTCTAACTCTTATTTCATAATACCGGATAGCCCTAGTAGCTAGAAGGGATCGAATTGTAAGATAGCCTAATAGCCCTACTATAAGCACAGTAGAAAAATGTGTGGGAGACACGATAATTGCGAATGGTTTAGGGTTATTTGGGTAGTTTACATAATTCAAGTTAACCTGTATGCGGATGTAATGGACTAAGCTGGAAGCCTTAGGTATCTTATAATTTTTTCCTCTTGTCGTAGGCTTTTACATGTGATAGGCACACATTCAGCATTTCAGTAGGCCTACATATTCGAAGTACGTTTAAATAACCTAAACAAGCTAGTAAATAATTTCTGTATAAATAGTAGCTCCAAGAACAAACCCGCTTTTTTACGAAGCATCTAGGCCTACATGTAGAGCGTATTAAGTTAGGTATACCTTCTAAAGAAAATACAGGTACCTAACTTCTCGTAGACTCGTTTACTGATTCGTCTAACTGATGTTGAGTGAGACATAAAGGTAGACATAATTACATATGTGATAGGCCCTGGGAAAGTTACATCCCTCGAGCATGGGTGGTACGCCGGTACGTAGTTGATTGGCTGAGATTGCCTATTCTTCCCTATGTGTAATAGGAAATGAATGCTAAAGAATAGTTTTTAACTTCTTTTCGCCGTGCGTGAGTCGAATAAACCTTCAAGATAACTTTCTAATAACTCTCGTCTACCGAACTCGAGTTTTGATTTTGATGGACATGGCGAGCGACATGTCGAGGCCACCAGGTCTTCACTTTTCTCCTCCCTAAACATATTCTTACCTATACAATGCAATTTATAATATGAATAATACAGGTTGTTAAAATGCGACTCTCACTGTTTCGAGTCTCAATTCAAATAATTATTAACCATAATTCTACATTCTAAAGGTACAACATAACATTCTAATACATAATTCAAGGGTATTCCGGGGTATTCAAAGAAATATGTTACATAAATAATTATCAATGGTTGAAATTTATGCGAACGTTGAATGTTATTTATGTCTTACTCACAGACTATTTCGCTCAATGGTTAATCACACAAAAAACGATGCGACAGACGTGTAGTTAATTTGAAAGAACAGTTTTGCAGTTCTCACTCGTCGAAGACAGCAAATTCTAATTTCATTATCCATTGAAAGCCGTCGGCGTATTCTCATTGGTCTATCATCAAATTTAAGCCAATTAAAAAGGAGCGCTGACTCTTTCGTATGATTAAGTTTGTCACTTGTGTTGAATGTTTCATTCCATTTCTGATCTGAAGATCATTTCAAATGTCCCTTAATCCACAAATGATATCTAGATCCTTGATTTACGCTTCAAGCATAACTTTTCATTGCTCTAGAACTCAAAACCAAATATATATATATTAATTTTCTGCTCAGTGAAATCCATCACATGTACAGAAATGTTAAAGTTTCACAAGTTAAAATCAACGAATGATGATTGAGATGGAGCACGTGATTCTCAAATCAACGCTCTGCTAGTTTCCCATATGCTAATGTTAATGAATGTGAATGAGAAATGAAGACTTTGATGGGGTGGGTGATAGGAGAATAATTGATGAATCTTAATTGCTGAAGAAGTGGATGGATGGAGCACCCGCTGAATGTCACTCATTGTTAACTTGCTTACGTCATTAAGCTGACATTGAGATGTTACAACTGCATTGCAATGAATTCCAAAAGACGTTGAGTGATACGGTCATTTTAAGTCAGTAAGAGCCTCTCGAAATGTTATGCGTCTTATAATACGGGCGTAAAATAATAAGTCACCGCACCTACAGACAATCTGATTCATACATTCTAACCATATTCTAAGTCATTGATCTCTTTGAGCGCCATCTACAATACTTAAGTAAAATTGCATTTCATATGATTTTATTGCAATAGATATAACTTTCAGAAACTGCAATTTTTCAGTTTATATATAAATTGTAATAGTTTTATATCATCAAATTATAAATTGCACTATTTCTGTATTATCACATATATATTGCAATTTTTCCGCAATTTTGTCAACCAGTGTATGTTCCGATGGATAACAATGTTTTGAAAACAGGGGTGCTATATGTTTCGAGTCTCGTTTTTCGAATGACATTGCCTATTTTGCATGATTCGAAGACTAACACCAAAAATTCAAAAGTTTTTCATTTTCATGAATCCATCTAGCTATTTTTACTTCAAAAATTGTTCATTGCAAATGAAGAATTTATGCAAACTGTCACTCAAGTATATTTATATGGTGTTACAAGTACAATATTCTACGACAATTTTAGTACTATAGATAGCAATTTGAGATTTGAACGTACGTAAATGTCTTTTCATGTATTTGCATTTTTCTATCTTTACAAATGTCTCATTCCAATGACTTACTCGCTATTTAGACAAGGTCATGATACATTCCGAATGAAATCTTTCGAATGGTGATATGTATTTTGCATTATTCTGTGGGTTTCATATCTAGAAATTCACATCAAAGCTTCATGCTTTCACATTTTGCATTTATGCCTACGTGTATAATTACAGGGTTGCGGCATAAAAAACGTGACTAAATATTAAAGTAGCATCTAGCTTTCTAATTATTCAGCAGAAATTAACAAATAAAGTCTCATTTTGAAGCCAATGCACATCTTTATTACCATAATCAACATTGCAATGATTGCATTTTTTAGGATGAGAGGGATATTCCAATAAATGAAATTTTTCTTCGATTCAGTTGGCTGTGCACTAGAGATGAGAAATCTTGTTTTACATTACAGGACGAAAAAAGTGTCTCTAACCTGTCGATTTTACTATCATAAAACAAAGAAATACACTTTGTTCAGTGTTGCTTTACATTCATAAATTTCAATGTCAGTAAATTGTCATTCCACGTCTCTGTTGCAATTTGATCCATTACTTGAATGCTGCGCTCAGCAACGCGGTTACTGCGTAGCGCATCCAGAGCTGTTGTGCCTCAAACAATCATGTGAATGGAACTCAACATGAGATTCATGCTTCAAATTGGTCAGGAACTTGACTTATTCAAGTAGAAATAGTTAAGCAGTCCCTCTTGATAAAATTAATACTGCCGGTCATAATAATTGGCTTTATTGCGAAATATCATATCGTTTACAAAAAGTGACATAAGAAGACAAAGAAAAGGAAAAATCAGTCACTGTGGATCACTGTTACTCAGAAAAAGTCACTGGATCATTCGAATAATGAAAGTCCTTCCGTTATACGCACTAATTGTCTTTCTCTGCAGCCGGTGCTTGGTCTTGGTTTGAGATTCCTTTGGTGTGCAGCTACAGGCGGTAATTGGCGGTGTAGTATGTGCTCTTTCCGCATTATTTTTAGGAATAACTTCCAGTCCATTTTCGCGGCGACTTCATGGATATCCGCAGGCTTGGCGTATCCGTATAGCATGCACCTCGCTTCAAATATTTCTCGATGCGTTTCTTTTCATTTGTGCTCGCGAATCCCCAAAACCGGGTACGGTGCACATAATTCTATTTGTCACCATCGTTGTGTAGATTTGATGCAGCAGTTTTTCATTGGCACCTCAACTTCTTAATATCTTCATGATATACAAACTTTTATATCACTTCTTAACGGTTCGACCCGCCTTACTTTTTTACTAGTTAGACCCGCCTTGGGGGGAATACAGTACCCCATTCCAGAAAATAAACAAATCTAATTCGCTTTACAATAAAACATCCATACTAGAGCTTAATAACATAAAACGAGATAAAATAAAACAACTACCTACAGTTTAATTGCTACTGAAAAATTGAGCACTATTCAGTCATGAAGCGTCTTAAATGTACATCAACCTAGAAATCTTGATCACACTGCAATTGTGTAATTGAGAACACTTATATCGTTATTCATTCACACGAAGAACACAAAATATTCTGATGGACAGGACAAATGAACAGTGAGTATTCTTTTGCATCTGGTTTTTGATCTGCGATCTAATTTTCTTGGACAGTAATGGCAACGTCCAGCTCGACACGTTAGTGGGACAGGCCCACATTCTGCTCTAGGGGAAACACCAATCATCAGCATCGCTTCTTTTACAGAGGATCGCAATGGAATAAGACTATTAACCGCCTCCAGCACAAGGCAGTAGCAAATTAACCGCCTCTGGAATTGCCAGCTCATATGCCAATTCGTTTCGAAAATTATATTGACTTTCATTGACATCATTGAGATCCGTATGCAACTTATAGCTAACATAACCTGCATAATCAATAATTGTGAAAAAATATGACATAGCCTGCGTTTGTGCTTCCGCTTTGAGCTGTAGCCGCGTATAACTTTTCCCGATTGTGTGGCATTATAAAAACGGACAATTTCTCCCAAATTACCTTCTTCAGGTGTCAGAATCCAGTTACTATATTTCTGGCAGGACGTCTTCCAGATGACTCGTGTAGTGTAGGCCACAATAAACTACCATCTCCGGAAGTCAAAGTATGATTACTATCGATGTTATCCAATGTTTCCGAATCACTCGAGCTATCTCGTTGTGGTAGACCCAGTCCTGTGTAGCTACGCCTAAAACTTCATCGACTTCAATTTCTCCGTGTAGAGAGTCGTCGTGTAATGATTATTCGGATAACTGATCAGAAGTTAGAAGGCCTACCTGCGCATACATCATCTAATTCTGTTTTACCGCTGGGATCACTACCTGTGTCACTTTCATACAGAATCGAGCAATTCACATAGCTGCCGAATAGCAACTGTCTTCTCCAGACGAGCCATGAGAACTTTCCCGTGAACAGGATTGCAGCTGTAAGCGGTTAATATAGCGAAGATCGCTAGGAGATGGTTGAAATACACGTCCGAACAGCCAATTACAATCGAGCATTCGTTTTCCCTTGTGTGACGTGATGCGAGAATAATTTTCAGCAGAAAGCAAACAGCTTCATACATGTATATACAATATTATAGTTATTCAGCTTTAGATAGAATATTTGCAATTTGCATATCAGTACACAAGTAGGCCTACATGCAAAACTATACATATGAGGACTATAATGTGTCTGAGTCATGACTATTAGATAAATTGTTGTGTAACTTAAAATAAGCATAGAATATGGCCATACCATTATAGCTGAAGTAATTCATTTCCTTTTGAGCACGTATCCATTGCATTTATACTGGGGTACTCCGGTACCCCCATTGCGGGTCTAGCTAGTATCAACTAATAGTTTAAGTATGAATTATAATAAAATCGGGTGAACAGCAAATCGAAGAGCTGAAAATATTAGTAAAAGTCACGGGAGGAAAGGTAAAAATATTTAGTTTAAGTAACATTGCCACAAGGTCAAACATGCCTGGGGTACTCAGGTACCCCGTAGGCGGGTCTAACCGTTAAGTAATTTTCTGACGTGGATGCTCATGTTTAGTTTTACTCCAAAGATCGCAATTTCGTTCGTTCTTCTTATGTTTGGCAGCTCTGGTGCAATGCTTGATCTAGGTCTTTGCCAGATAATTTCCTTCGATTTCTTTTCGTTGAGATGGAGATTTTTGTTTATCGCCCACTGTTTGATGTGCAGTTCTTGTGCTGTTGCATCGAAATTTTCTGGTGGCACTATCAGATATGTGTCATCCGCATATTTAAGGACAGCGTTTCCTTTGATGGTCGGTTTCAAGGCAGACACAATTATTGAGAAAGCACTTGGACCGATCACTGAGCCTTGAACTACGCCTGCATTGATATTAGATACTTCTGAGGATTTTTGATTCATAAGTGTTGCTTGTTTGCGATTTTCAAAGGATTTAGCTATCCAGTTGTATATTTCATAAGGCACATTCATGTTACTGATGTTTTGGAAAAGGGCTGAACGTTTTGCTGTGTCGAATGAATGCTTTTGATTCGGACTGTTTTGTGAATTTCGAGAGCTGTTATCTCATTTAATATTGCTATCAGGACTGCAGTTGTGCTTCTAGTTGACCGGAAGGCAAATTGGTGAGCAAATTGGATACTCTCCATAATAGCTCTAATTGGTGTACTTCTTGACGATCAATCTTTCACACAGTCTTGACAAAACTGGCGTGATGGAGATTGGCCGAAAGTCACCTGGCTTTAATGGTCTTGGGGTCTTCGGAATGGGACTTACGAAGGCCAGTTTCCATTGCTCTGATACAATGCTTATTTGAAGGGACCTGTTGACGAGAATCACTTGCGGTTCACAGATGTAATCAGCTGTCAAACGGTGTTGTTCGAGTATCAGCTATGATTTTGTCGTTTCGTTGGACATTATGCGGTATATCAATCAGTTGACGTGTCTTGCAATTCTTGATCTCTACGTTTGTAGTTTGTGGTCTACTTCTTCTTGTATATATAACATCAATGGACCAGATTTCTTCAGTTCCTGCGCTTTAGAATCCTTGCTGCTTCATTGCCAATCTTTCCGTCTTCCATAGCTTTTTCTTTTTCCTGCTCGTCTTCTTCTCGCTGTTTCACCTCGTTTAGATCTTTTCCTGATATCACTTGGGATTTTGAATGGGTTACTTAAGCAAGGAGCAAGTCCGCCGTAGCTCATGCGAGGATGTAAGGGAGGTAATTGTTTAGTTATAATTCATAGAAATACTTGAAAGAGTTGGAGGTAAGAAACAATCACCCGAAACAGAGCCTCCGTGTTCGGGAATAGGCAACGGATGTCAATCCTGAAACTGAGTCCATGGGGCTGTGCCACCCCTCTCTTCAAACCAGACCGCCCACGTCAGATACTGATTACCTATCAACCTTTCAGTTCTTCGGCACGTTCGGATACACTTTCGTTCGGATAGGCAAAGTGCTTGACGTTCTTCTCCTTTCAACGTTCTGAAATAAATGCATGAAACTTTATTTTTTTTGTTGCTTTAAAACAAAACTTAAAGCATACCATCATTCGTCTGAAAATTTTAAAATTTCATCAACTTTCATCCGCTCTTTGATGCTACGTGTCGAAATTGCTAACTGACTCGGGGAAGGCATGTTCACGCCCTCATCTTTCATTTTCTTTCAAACTGTCGCCATTTCCTTTGTACTGAAACCGCAAGACATCAAAATAGCTGCTAAATTTGTGAAAAAATGTGGAACTACATTGAATCTCATCTGCCCAAGATTCGGTGAAGTCCTCACCCTCTTGTTCATCAATTTCAAAGTCTTGTTCATCACACATGACTTCATCATTTGACGGATCTCGTTTAGGATGCACCCCCGCTTGAATTGCGATCAATGCCGAGTCGTGTGTTCTTGGCCAACAGTACATTCGCATTTACTTGCGTAAACTGTAAAATGTCTCTTCTTCCTTTGTTAGTCATTCCCCAGATTTAAGTGATAACATCAGAATCTTTATTTAAATTTGCAAGGAAATGTTTTCCTTTTCCTTTGGTAGTGGATGTCTTTTTGTTGCAACTACGTGAAACTAAGTGCTGAACACAGTTTCTGGAGTTAGTCCGTCATAATATCCTTGAACCATTCGAACTTCTTCCATCTCTTTTAGTGCTTGAAGTCTTCCAACCATGTCTTTCACTTGATGCTTTTCTTGAAGTCGTGAGGTCATTAATCAAAGATGTTATTTTCTTTCTCCAGTTCTTAGATGCATTGACAGCTTTTGTCTTCATAGAATTCGCTGCAGACTTAGACTTTCTCTGTGATGAATGAAGCTTCTTCGTTTGCAGCACTGCGTATATAGACTGTTCAACGAATAGTTGATGAATCAACTGTCTCATCTTGTCCACCAGCGCTTCGTGTGTAGAAGAATAGTCTGTAGAGTTGCAAAAAATGGCTTTATAGGTCATATTCTAGATATGTTATAAATATACTTTAAATATGTTTTTATGTGTTTTCGTTTTTTATATATTTGACGAGAATTGCAATAGTACGTAGGGTGAATTAATCTAATATCTTCCCTTAATTAAGGGAAATCATAATATGATTCCAATGCTATGCCAAAGGTTTCCAAACTCTTTAATTTGTGAAGCCTTTTAGTTATAATGCTTATTAATAACCCTTCAACTGCAGCAGGGAAATTCAGCGATGTTCTTTCATATGCTGATGACTGGTGGACCTGTGCATAGGAAGATAAGCTGATAAAGTCATTATTATGACGACTGAAGATGATTATTATGACGACACTTGATCAGTCAACAAGATCTCTTATAGATATGTATGGGAAATTGAATTGCGCAATTAAGCGTCAACGCATTGAGTTGTACGATTACAAATCAGGTTCCTTTCAATAAATAATCAAAGTGGAAAAGTGTCAGCACGCTACTCCAGTACCCTCAATGACCCCGTGCCAGTCAGTGACGAGATGTGAGGGAACAATGGGAAGACGAAGGACTAATGAATGCTATTTGATAATGCAGAAGGCGGGATGACCATGGCACGAATGCAAAGAAATGAATTCTCACCCCAACACATATACAACGCATATGATAATATATCTTCATTGGCCGGGGGGGGGGGGCTGGTGATCATTGGCAGGGTAGTTGGTTTTGTTTCGAAGGACAATTTATCAACTGATATTCGAATACTAATTCCTAGATCATATATACTAATTATTGGTTAGCAATAATTTTCAAATTTATCGACTTGACATTTCGGCACTGTACCTGTACCGGTACCAGTAGTAAGCGTTGCTGATGTTGAAAAAAAAATTACTAGTTAGAGAAAATATTTTCATGAAAATATCTTTGTATGTAGGCATTAAGTCTCAAATTTAGGGAAATTTATACAAAGATGAATATAAAAACACAAAATTACAGATACTTCTTTAGATCACACAATTAATTATCGTAATTGGAATTACAGTTTTCATAGCATACCGATCGATACGTGACTCTAGCAACGTGTAGTCTACAAGTTAAAACAGTCAAGTGAGCAATCGAATCGGTAAAGTTTGCTGGAGCGTGCAGTTGCCCCTGTCGATGGGATAGGAAGTTTGATGAGAATTTCATCAAGTGTTGCTGCCGCAACATCGTCAATGTCTGGGAAAAATAAAACTTGCTCACGGTCACGCTTTCTCATGAACATAAGCATTATTTCATGAGACATCTGCAACACTTTGCACACATAGTTTTGGGATGAACACTTTCCCGACACTGTGGCCACTGCAAAGTCTCCAACATTTAAGTCCAATTCCTTGGAATTATCCGATATTTCAGCGCGTTTTATTATCTTCTCCGCCGGTTCTTCCTCCTCAAGCTGGTCATTGTTCTCTTCTCGAAACAATGGTGTCATGTGATCGACATGTAGTAGTTTCCTTTTCGGCTTCTTCGACATCTGCAGTTTGGAAGATTCTCGTTCTTCGAGAAGAAATTTTTCTGGGCTTGATGTCAACACTGTTGAGCTACCCCTCTTACGTCCTATCTTCCGTTCTGTTACTTGTAGGACGGGCAAGGGTCTGATGGTTTCAGGAGAGACAACTTCATTAGATGGTCGTGAAGGCTCCATCTCGTCGTCAGGAATGCTTACCTGAGGAATATGCACACTTGCTGGAAGAAAGTCAGCTTCGTCGAAAATATCTGAATTTAGTGGAAAGATTCCCGATGCTACTTATGTTTCTTCGAGTAAATGTCAGATCGTACGCCCGTCCAAAGAGCTCTCCCATTTCGTACAGGGTGACTCGAGTCCCTGGGTGGGCCAATTGCCAATCATGCACAGCTTTTCTGTAAAAGCTTTCAGCGGGCCGTAAATGGAAACGTCCAACGGCTGCATCCTGTGTGAACAATGTGGGGGAAATGTCAGCAGATGGATGCCGTTTTCTCTGCAATACAAAACTGTGAGCAGGCTGACATGGCTTGCATGGTTATCTAACAAAATGATAATAGGATTCTCCTTCATTGCGCATGTGTGCTTCACGATGTGCGGGAGAACGTCATCCGAAAAAATTTCGGCTGTCATCCATCCGGACCCTGTAGCTGAATTAACTCCCAATGTTCCAGCACGTGCTCCATGAACGAGACGAGTAGGAGAAACCTTTTTGAGGGGAAATACCATAACTGGTGGTACAGTGTTCCCGCCGGCCGAGATTATTCCTAGAACAGTGACCATCAATCCGCGCTCCGCAGCCGTTACCATTCCTACTTGCTTTCTTCCTGTTGGGGCGATAACTTTGGAACAAACATGTACGTTTGTTATTCCAGTTTCGTCCAAATTATAGACTCGATTCCAATCAATATCGTAAGTATTCATGGTTAGAGTAAAATTGTCAAAAAAGTTTTCCACAGCTTTCTTGCTGAAACCAGTTGCTCTGGCCATAGACGTGGCTTCCGGTGTTCGAAGGGAGAGATTATTACGTTTGAGAAATCCACGAAGCCAATCCTTTCCTGCACATTTCATACTAGTCCACGATGACGGCATCTTATCTTCGGGAATAATTTTGGCGGCAAACTCGGCAGCAAGCCGGCGCGCTTCCATGGCAGTGAGACCATAGAAACGGTGGACACACTCAGTTATGTAAGCTGCTAGTTGGCGCTCTTGGTCAGGGCTGAAGACCAGCCTGTTCATCAATTGCCCTTGTACAACAGATGACCCTGGGACTTGATTTTTGTGCCGGCGTAATGACCGTACAGGAATCTTTGTCCATTCAGAAACTTTCGGCAACGAGGCACCGTCTTTAATCATGTCCTGAGCGCGTGCCATATCCTCCGCGGTATATTTTGCTCGCTTGCTCATGATTGCCTGCAAAGAAAACGAAGTGTCTGGATGTCATTAACTGTAGCCGGAATAATTCTAATAATTCCTAATTAGAATTCTTAATATTCTTAATTAATTAAAATCCCATTTGTAGTTATAGATCTAGTTATAGTAGTTACTCGTATATCCCATCTGGCCTTATAGTGCTGACTCGGCAGAGAATGCAATCAATCACAAGTCTCGAGGAGAGAGGGAGAGAGCTCGTCGCTCATTGCCTCACGCACCACGTCATACACCAGCCGATAGCGTGCGTCACGTTTAAAGAACGTTGATTTTGGTGGTGAACGTAGATACTAGCTGCTTGTGAGCTGCTTTGCCGCATAAGTGTCTTACAGCTAAGATGATAAATCGTCTGACCAACATACTACTGAATAGGGTTCGAGCGCTCAGCAATCTAAGTTTTTGTGATTTTTGTATCTTGTTTATTGTCATTGATTTTTCGGACAACTTTATGACCGCATTGTGCTGAAATACTTTTGTAACATTATCACGAGATTATCAGGACATAAACCGAGAATTTAGTAAACTGATATGATGTAAATGCGAGAGGCTGTACTTATAAGTCTGCATTCTTAATTTTCTTATTCTCTTGAGAAATATAATAGTATTAAAAGTAGGCCTTCCTCTTCTCTGCTATATGTCTATTTTGCTGTAACGGTATGCTTTTGTTCCTTCTATACGTACCTAATATACACTTTTATGCTTACCTAGGAAACCGGTAGCTATGCTATATGGAAACCCTCACAACTGAAAAAACGTATCGGTAGTGGTAGTGGTTACCATACCATGAAACTAATTTAAATTTTTCATGTAATAAAACTTAGGAAATAATTGAAAAATTATAACAGTGACATACAATGGACCCTTGCCAGAGTTTTAATTAAATAACTTGTAGAACAGACGAAACAAATTTAATTTTTGAAAATTACACGGCGGCCAATGATCCCCACCCCCAAACGGCCAATGATCCCGACCCCTGGTAGTCCGAACAAATCATTGTGTAGACTAGGGAAAATCGATTAATTGGTGCAATCGAGCAATGTCATTTGATAGAAGAAGTTAAACTCTACCTAATAATAATATTCGTTTTAATCTCGGTCACGATTATTCTCGTAAGATCCCCCATTTTCGTAAAGTCGCAAAGTTTTCAAAATGAGTGTGATTTTTTTACTTACCACTGACTACCATAGTTTCCATTTCCTGATGTTGATATTTGTGGCACGTACTTTGGTATTGCCCTAATGATGATTCTCTGAAAATACCGCTGGTGCAAGATAGATAGGTTTTAAGAAAACGCAGGGTGGCCAATGAACCCGCCTCTCCCCTACTAGGCTACAATTTTAGTTGCTTGTTCTGTTAATTTCAAATTTGGCATCTTAAAATAAGGGTTTTACTTATAAAGTTAGTGATACATGCTTTCTTATGAGTCCATAAAGTCGCTAACTTTCATTAAAGAAAGCACACATTTATTTTTTAATTTTGAGGATTACAATACAAAACAGGACAAAACAAACAGTGTATATATTTCATGCAAATGAAAGTCAATACAATTATCTGCCTATAGACATCGACATATCAAGAAGTCCAAGCTTAATACTTACGAGAGAAAATGAAAAAATATGAATTCATATAAACTATGCAGAACGGTGGAGAATGTGTCCCCTCCCCAGAGGACAACCTTTTATCTGCTAGCATGCTTTATTGTTACATGTTGTTTCATAGTTGTAAGCTATAAACTTTAGAAATCGATTAGATCCTCAACATTCAATCCATAATTATCAATGCTGTCAGTATTTTCTCGCCAAGTCTTCTATAACTTTCACACCATCCTCAATTGGAATACTTGGATACAAATTAATTTCATCTAAGGAGACTAAGACATAATTATCCCTGTTATTTAATTTGTCACTGTTATTTTGAAGACATTCTACCAATGGGTTGGTATTATTCAAATGTGATGGAACAAATTTTACGTATTTATTAAATATGATGCTGGCAAGCCAATCTTATATTTATTGTTGATGCTATTGGCCGTAAAAGATAGAATCCATTCACGTTTTCCTTGCGATCTTTTGAATCAATTTGAAAAGCTGCCGGATGACTATCGGTGCGTGTTAACCCTTTCAGTACGGACGACACGCTGTACGTGTCATGTATCTATTAACAAATTAACGGAATTAGAATCAATGCAATAGTACGATTATACCGTGACACGCAGAGCCTGTCATAAAACCATCGGTGAATGTTTCTGAATTATGATCACTCTCAAAGGACAGGTTCACCGAATTATTACGTAAGATTTCGTTTATTGAACAGATCTTTGAATATCATTCACACCGACAGAATTTGTTGATAGTTGTTGCTGTTCGAATTGCGCATTCATATCATAATGAGCACGCAAAGTGGTCGGCGGCATCCCCGGCGTTCTGCCATGACAGATGCGTTGAATTTGATGGGATTTGATACAAACGAAGATGGCAGTTCAGGCAGTGAGATTGAAGATGAAGTACAAGATAATGACTTGCGAGATAACGACTCAAGTAGCAGCTCTGACGAAGATGCAGGTGGCAGCACTGGTGAATGGCGAACTGTCCAAAGTGGTACTGATTCCGTCAGACGTGGACCAGAATTTACTGGAACTACAGGACTACATCCACGCTTAGAGATTCCAAATGAATTAGATGATATGTTTTTCTTAAATCACTTTTTCACTGACGACTTAATGCAAGATATATGCGACTACACAAACAACAGACTTTGGCAAGAATTAGTTGATAATCCTGAAAGCCAGAAATTACAAAACAGCAGACAAGTTACAGTCAATGAAATCAGAAAGTTTATTGGATTGCAATTTTTAATGGCTTTGAACAAGAAGCCTACGCTTGCATCATACTGGAGTGGCGATTTGGTGTTTCGTCAAGAGATATTCTCGTCACCTGAATCTCTATCCCGTGACAGATTTCAGTTAATTTTGAACTATATTCGCTTTGCAGACCCAGAAAATTTGGAAAATGATTATTTAGCAAAAGTACGACCATTTCTGGAAAAAGTTAATAATATATGCCAAAATACATACCTACCAAACCGTCAGATTTCTATAGATGAGACACTCATGCTGTTCAAAGGACGTTTAAGAATACGACAATATATCCCAAGCAAGCGTAGGAGGTATGGAATAAAGTCGTATGTATTGGCAGAATCCGAGTCGGGTTACGTTTGGAAGATGATGCTTCATGGTCTGAGTACTGAAAATCGGGCAGTCGGATTGTCTCATCGTGGTGCTGAAACATTATCAGTTACGGAACGAATTGTGATACAATTATCACACGACCTGTTTAATCAAGGTTACCACGTTTATCTTGATAACTTTTATACTTCCTGTAGATTAGCCCGATATGTTTCGCAATGGTACATTTATGACTGGAACTGTAAAAGCGAACCGGGGCGTTCCGAGCGATTTAAAGCACTTAAATCTGCCTGTTAAGTCTCAAGCTTATTCCCGCAACGGCGAAGTTCTTTGCGTAAAACTTGTGGATCAAAAGTCGTCTGGAAAGAAGACGGTTTACTTGATGGATACGTTTGCTGCTGCTGAAGATGTTGAGGTCAGCCGCATAGTCAAAGGTGGACACCACGAAACGGTGAAGAAGTCACGATCTGTATTGAATTACAATGCCCATATGGGCGGTGTCGACCGGTTGGATGCCGCACTTCATCATTACGATATCAATCGGAAAAATTATACATGGTTTGTAAAGTACTGCTTGCACTTAATTCAAATCATGCATTACAATTCATGGATTCTCTACAGGAAGAATGATGGTAAAATGAACCGTTTGGTCTTACAAACAGGTATTGGACGAAATCCTGTCGGAAGACCTCGCCTGGTACCACGATCAACAAACAATCGATGCTTGGAGGAACGGAATCCACAACATAAACTTGAACGCATACCAGCAAGGGAAGGAGAACCTCGACCTCACAAGAGATGCCGTGTTTGCTACCAAGCCGGAAAGCGGAAAGAAACTGTCTTCCGATGTGCTGATTGCCCTGGACAACCTGGTCTATGTGCTGCTCCTTGTTTTTCAAAATATCATGAGTAAACCTGAAACTTTTCGAAACGTATTATGGGTTTATTGCGTTGAATATATTTTGTAGTAATAGCAGTAAATGGCTTTTGATTTTCCGTTACATTCGAGGTGCAAAAGCAGAAGTAATTAAAAGTAAAGTAACATTAAAAGAGTAAATATAAAATTGAAATGAAAAATGAGTGATTAATATTGAGTGGACTGTAAATAAAAGATGTGCAAATACATTGCAATAAACATAAAAAATTATACGCTCGAAAATATTTATAAATTTATATGATCGGTAATTGGTAATTGGTAATCGGTTCTTTTTTAATTGCACAATTTCTAGGAAAACATAAGAGGTATATCTTATTCAGTCTTATTCAAAAAGCTTTCATGGCACACTCGATTGGGAAATTGGAACCAAGCATATAAGCCTATATGTCTTATATGTTTGGTTCCCATAATGTGTATAATACAAGCTCGAAATAGATTGTGTTGTTTTAAAAAGATTAGCAAAAATGTGTAGAATTATTTACTGTGGTCGTAATGAGAATTATTACTGTGTGAAATGAGAAATTAAGGAAAACTGTTTACGGTGTTATCATCGCATAGTACTGTACTTATTAGTCAAGTCAACTCTAAAACACCCAAAGATTTTGAGAACACCTATTTGCATTCCTTGTAGCAGTTTTCTCCGTCTTTTCTTCCGGAGAAAACATGTGCATCATGACAAGATCTAATGCTATTATCTGTTGCAATAACACCTCGAAATCACATAAAATGGACAAATAAAATATAGAAAATATACCTATTTGACACCTCTGGCGTGTCACCGTAACAGTGGACAATGATAGTAACGACACGCATCGTGTGTCATCGTAACATCGAACAATGATTAATTTTCAAATTTTGTTACGTTGAATAATTATTGCATGACACACTGTGCGTGTCACTAGGACAGGTATCTTAATGATTTCGTGCTGAAAGGGTTAAGCAATTTTTCATGATCGAACAATTCTTTTTAATTTGCCACAGCCTCCTCGAACTAACCAGTTAGCCTGATTTTCAATGGATGATGTTTTTGATTTGTTGAGAAGATTATAGGTTTTTGTATCTTTGAGTAGATTTTCGGTGCGTTCAGTTATACTGTCTTCATTACTTACAACTACTCGGTCAGACTTGTCAGACGGTGCAATCTTTCTTCTCAATATTTCAATTTTCTCATTTTGTTACTATGATAATTATTTTTGTGCTAGATCAATATTTTAATTATCTTATTTTGTTGCTATGACAAGGATTTTTGCGAAAACAGTGAAATCATAAATGTTTTTACACTCAATATTTAAATGTTCTCACTTCCCCATTTTATCATTTTAATTTGCACCGTGTTGTCCAATTTATAGCCCACCATCTCAATATTTTAATTTTCTCATTTTGTCTCTCTCCTGTTGGCTTGTCGAAACTCACATTCTGAATATCTGAATACAGAAACTGATTTGAAGATATCTAGATAACACTGTGTTGATGCATTGGGCTTGATGCAGGCCTGCGATGTCGGTGCTCAAGCACATTGGTCTGATTCCGATAAATCAATGTCAATGTAAAAATCGGATTTGAAAATTCAAATCATCTCTTCTGTGACGAATTTCGAATTCTCTTGTGCAATACATGTTGTATGCACTATATATGTAATACATATATTGCACTCATGTGTAGCCATGTTTCAAGGTACCTATCCCTTGTAAGAGGTTATAATCTATAGTATTTCAAGATCTACACGTTCTAGAAAAAAGAACTTTAGGTCAGCAAATATATTAATTAAATTTGCCAAATTTTCGTCTGTCACTTTGTGTGTCAAATATCCTGCATTACGATCCTAAAACTTATACTGATCAACACTTAGTGGCAAATTCACCTAGGGATTAAGCCGATGTTAAAGGAAATTGTCATTTCATGACCGCGAATGAAGTGCTTTCCTGGGATGTTAATTTCAAAGTCAGAGCGCAAATTTTTTCTTGTTCTCTGGAAAATTGACAATGTGCTCCGGAGCATGCTCACCTCTGAATTTACTTTATCATAGAGACCACTTAGTTTACCCATTCAAATTGATAGTCAAATGTAGCATCGCTATACTGACCAAATAAAGTGGATAAGATTTGTAAGAAATCGTTGTTAGGACAGACAATTGCGTTAATATTGTCTCACTAATAGATTTTACAAATCCCTCAGTCATCGTTGAATTTTTCTAAGATCATCAATATCACTCAATTTTAAGTTACAAAAAAGATTTCAAGTTCAGTTATGACTTAATAAATTTAGTGGTTTCCATGCTCAGAGGAAGTCACCACGCCTAGGGGAAGCAGCGAGAAGGCAAAAAATTCGGAATACCATATTTTGTGCAATTGTAATTTTTAAAAAAAAACCCTGATCTCAATTATTACTTTTATACGGTAAAGGTACATCATAACATGCGTAATCTGCTCTTCGTTTGCTATTAGGAGTAGGAATGTGTGCAACGAGAGAACTGACAACTAAATAAGGAGCAGATTTATAAACTTGGGTTTCAAAACCCAAGTTTGTTAACCTTGGGCTTGGGTCTTGGGTTTTTGACCCACGTTTGCGGAAAAAGTTGTGATCAGATCTAACCCAACTTTTTTGCCCAACCTTGTATGGACAGATAAGCATATTCTGAAACGGCACTTATGATTGTTATCTTATTTCTCATATTATGCCTGTACTCGTATAACCCTACTCAATAGAAATTATATAAGCGTGTAAAAATCACACCTTATATAAGTTTTATAGCTATGCGCAGTTTAGCTGTGGGTGAGTGATGTCATGAGACAGCTTCCTAGTACCGGAATATCTTACAAGCAAAACAAAATAAACCGCACATGTAAAGTGAATTCAGATAATGGAGATTTCAGCATGCCTGAATATGCGTTAGTCAAGTGCAGATTTTACGTAGAGCAGCTTGAGTTGGTTTTAACATCTGCAAATTTATTGTGAACTATTTCGAAAATAAAAAATGCATAAAATTTGGCTTTCTACATCTTTTGGATTATTGCCCTTTTAAAGCAAAAAGTTAGAATATAAAAACTAGAAGTTAAAATATCAGAATAATATTAATTATCTCACTTATTAGAAGCCCGGCAAACATTACCCAGTGCAATTATAAATGCACAAACTTTTTAAAATGGCATTTCCTCAAAGAGAATCGAATGGACTAAAAGCAATCTTCCGAAGCTTAATAGATTTTGCTATTTGACATCAAATTTTGCAAATTCAGTATCTGAAGTATCCAAACTATAAACTACTATAATGGGATATTTTACACTAGGATAGGTATCATGCTTGGGACGAAGTGTACATTTCCATTTTGTCTTCTTTTTCTTGCTGTCTTTCTGTTTATATATGCTTCCGTTCGTTTTGCTGCCTTCTACAGGGATAAACTTGAATACGACTGGGAATGAGTTACCGCGGTCGACCACGCTGAGAACACTTGGCATTTGTTCTCTAAAGAATCTAATCAAGAGATCTGATCAAGTGAGGTACCCGCTATGCAAAGGAATTTGTTTGAACTTCCACTTAACAAGTCGTGACAATACATGTACAGTATTTACACATATCACTTCAATGGTTGGCTCTCTGATCAAGATGATCTGGAAATCTCCCGCATACAGAGGGATGGTTGAATATTTCCGAGCCGCACACAGGAGGAACTTAGTTATGACTTGAATACCTGGTCATCCGCAGTCAAAGGGTCAATGATAGCACTTTCAAGTTTGATTATCGCTTAAAGTGGCATTTTATTTATTTCGGAATGCCTATAATTTCTTTTGTCAATTCATTTTAACACATGTTCACCTTTGAAGCAATGAATAATTTAGCCAGGTTAAGCTAAATAAGAGAAAAAGCGAAAAGAAATAATAAATTGCAGCTGAGCAGGGACGCCGGCAAGGGTGTTGCACCTGTTGCATGCGTGCTCTCTTCTTAAGTTGCAGTAATTTTCCTTTAACTTTATTTATCGGATTGATTTGACCAAATCGTAATACCTTTTGGGTTGCTTGTCATCATCTTGTTGACACTAACTAAAATTCTATTTCGTTCTCGATAATCCCTAACATCGCGGTAATTGTGTCTTAAACAAAATCTATTGATAATGAAATCTAGCATAATTGGTGTGTGAACAGTTGAAATTACAATCATTAAGACTTGTAGCCTACAAGTAGGATATCAATTATAAATTTAGTCACTGAAGTTTATCAATATAAGATATTACATTATTATTGCTATTATATTACATCATTATTCTTTGTATTATATTACATAAAAAAGGATGTCAATTTCATGCTGCATACGTATGAGTGTATATGTACTTTAATAATTTTCTTATTATCAAGGGATGCGAATTATACAAAAGTCAATATTGAAATTTCGTTCTCAAATAAATGGCAAAAATGTAGAGTTAACTTTCCTCAGAAATGCATGCATGCTTTGTATACGTACGTATATATTACACGCTTCATCTTCTCCATCATGTGTTTTCTTCAAATGCCGATGCAATCGATTTGAGCAATCATCGCAATAGCTGCGAAATTGTTTCCACACATGTGGTCATTTGTGGAAGTGGATGTACGAGAGGAACGAGTCTCTTCAGAAAACCAAAAGAACTTTCCAACTATTCGGATTGACGATGTCGGCATCAATCGGATATCCGCTTAAGTTTAACGAATGTCGGCGTCTTCCATGCGCCTGTGCGAGAAGAATTGAGACAGATTCTTCAAAAACGACTTCCGTTTAGAAGATCATCCATCTAAAATGAATTGAGGCAGCTGACATTAATGCTATTGCATGTCAGCGAAAACGTCCTTCTTTGGGTCTTGCAACGATAGAAAAAAATTTCCACGCTTTGATCCATTTGATCGACGCCCCTATGCCAAAATTGTAGTCTAAAATGACTGAATGCTTCTGCTTCTCCACCAAAATGAGGAACTCAGCAGCATGACGTTTTTGTTCTTGGTAATTGGCAAAGATTGTGAAACAAACAGGTCGCTTTGTGTTCTTCACTAATTTCAGAATCTCTCTTCGATGGTTTTGAATGGCTCCCAGCAGTGTTAGGCTTTTCTGAAGCAAAAAACATACTGAAGCATGTGAAGTGAGCAGGATATCAATCATTGCACATGTATATATCGAGATTAGTGCTAAAGTAAGGACCGTCCTAAGTTATTGTGAAAAGCGTTATTTTCAAGACCGGTATACATTTTCGCGTTCAAAGAAAAGCTGACGATGCGACACAGTCAGAAAATTTAAGCCGCAGGCCCATTTCCGAGTTACAGGGTATAGTAAGTCCGCTCGGAGATTCGACCCATTCGATCAATCGTTTGTCGAAGGTAAGATGCTCTCCGGGTTATAATGCAGTCGCATGTTTTGAGGAAATGGTGTTAGAAGTTCTGTTGTTTTAGCCATTCGGAGATGACTAGAGATTCATTGTAGTTTCATAAATTATCCCAGAGGTTATGCAATAAAGCAAAATTATCATAATCCACAACTGCATTAATAACAATGTCCAAGCAAGCAATAAGTTAGTCGCATGAAAAGTCTCTCACATGCCATTTTGAAATAGAACGACGAATCATAGACTCCTCTATTAACTATGGCTATCTGGACCGGAAGTGAAATTTCCCTCCTTACCAAAGTAGGGGTAAACTAAAATTGACCTAAGATTAACTGTTTCACGTAATACTTTCCTTCATTGCACCTGCAGCAGTGACAAAACAATTCAGATTGGTTATTGGACAAGCACTGTATTTCCATATTGACCGATAGAAACAAATCATATCAATTGCACATGGAATTCATATAACATCTTATGAGTAATTAATTGTCAGATCTCAGTTTTCGAACTGAAGATTCATTTCGTTTCACATAACTTTTGACAGCATTCTTCGCTAGCGTATTGAAAAAACTACGCAAAATGTATGTAACGTTTACCTTACTGCCACATGGGCAAGTCCATTTCATGACATCCCATTCCTATTCTTCCTACAGATGATGAACAAACAATCTCGGAAAAGACTAGACGCGCATTTGGTAGGATAAAAAAACTTCGGAAATGATTGCGCTTTATCAAAGTAGTAAATGTTTTATACCCAAAAAGGCATAAAATGAGCAAAGCATTTGATGGAACAAGTAACTTTAGTAGTATAGGGTATGATATCCGGCGCGTCGCTTCGCTTCGCTCGCTCCGGATATCACACCTTGCGAGATTTTTCAAAATTTAGGTAGTCTCCAAATTTCACGTGGCCAAAAATTTAGGTAGTGACAAATTTTCGAAAAACCAAATTTCAAAAATTTAGGTAGTCTCCAAATTTCGAAAATTTAAGTTGTCTCAAAATATCACGTAATCGAAAATTTAAGTTGTCTCAAAATATCACGTAATCGAAAATTTAAGTTGTCCCAAAATATCACGTGGTCTAAGAATTTTAAAAATTTAGGCAGACGAAAATTTAAGTTGTCTCAAAATATCACGTAGTCTCAATATACCAGAAGATTGTATTCAAAATATTTATTCAAAATATTTCTTTAAAAATGGAAACCTCAACGGGGACGAAAATGGAAGAAACCTCAACGGGGACGGCGACGACGAAAATGGAAGAAACTTCGAGAATATATCCTTCGTTATCACAGTTAAAAATAAGTGAATTGAATAAAGAAAAACACAAGGACAGAGTGCGTCATATTAAAAATAAGGAATCTTAATTATTATTAAGATTAGAACATTATGATAAATTAAGAAAGAGATGGTCTAAAGTTAAGAATGTAACACAAGGAATTGGCATATTCTTAACAATAAGTTTAGGTGCTCTCACTATTGTCATTTCATCTGGCGTTCTTACAATTCCTGTTGTTGCTACAGCTTTAACTTGATGCAAAATGAAAACACATTTCCATCTTTGATCTTTTAAATATTTTATTCACATCACAGACAACTGATGCTTACAGTACAAGTAGCATGGTTTACAACGAATAAAATTTGTTGACTAGAAAATGTGTTATGCCATGATACAATTGTTTCTGTATGAGTGAAATAAGGTAAGGCTCATAGAACTGTAAAACCAATGAGGACAAGTAGCGTGGTTTACAACGAATAAAATATGTTGACTAGAAAATGTGTTATGCCATGATACAATTGTTTCTGTATGAGTGAAATAAGGTAAGGCTCATAGAACTGTAAAACCAATGAGGACAAGTAGCATGGTTTACAACGAATAAAATATGTTGACTAGAAAATGTGTTATGCCATGATACAATTGTTTCTGTATGAGTAAAATAAGGTAAGGCTCATAGACCTATAAAACCAATGAGGACAAGTAGTATGGTTTACAACGAATAAAATATATGTTACTGAAATGTATTATGGCATGATACAATTGTTTCTCGTAAATTGAAATAAGGTAATACTCATAGTACTATTATCCATTGGGAGTAGCTTACCCTTTCAATTGATTGAGTTTAATGTTTGATCAAGGGTTGGGCGTTGTCTCCCATGGCGAAGATACGAGTCAATAATAGCGAAGTTTCTTTTGAAAAATGATATAGATTCCGTCGAGTTCTTAATAAACGGAAATCGTAAATATAGTTCATAAAATTTTCTTAAAAAGATGCTATAGCCTCTCGAATAACCTAATTGTTTACAAACATGACCACTTCCCCGGTTTATAGTCAAAGCTCTTCCTTTTAACAACAATAACTTCACAGTATTGTTCACCGAAATGTCTTCTTCTCTTCTTAAAACTGCTAAATAATTTGTTAGCTCTGATGGTAAGATGTCTCTTTGAATTTTTTCTTCAAAATTATAGTTTGAACTGATATTGATGGCGTTATCTTGCAATGTGTCTTCAAATCAATTTATCACTAAAAATTCTCTGAATGTTTTCGATGCGTGGATGTCTTCTTCTTCCCTTGGTTTAAGATATTTCTCCTGAAATTCTGTTAGCATCTCAATACACTTCTCCCGTTGTTCTTCGTTCACAATAGTGTCTGAAATTTTTCTTTTCAAATCGGCAAAGGCGATGCTTGAACGTGCCATTTTCGTCAAAACGTAGTGAATTAATTATGATAAAAATGAAATTGTTGAAAGTCGCTGATGAAATTGACCAAAATAGTTGAAAGTCACAGATGATTCGTAAGGAGTCACAGTCTCGTAGAACGCTCACAGAATGAATGCACGCAGTGAGAATGTCCCCAGTAAGAATGAAATTGTAATACGTGGAATAATGGCAGGAGCTGTTCAAGTGACAAGTTATGAGTTATGCGGGGCATAAAGAATTCTCTCAGACAGAATAGCATAAACTGGAAACAGCTGTTCATGCGTGAAAACAATCATGCGGGTTGAGAAATGGGGTAGCAGATGTTGCTGTTGTCTGAATACAGATAAAACAATCAATATCCTCTTAATGAGAGTTCATAAAAACAAAAATGGATCATTGTTAAACAATACATTTTATTTCATGAAAAATTAGCAACATAA
>CAJQUW010008744.1:0-2500 GCA_907163375.1 Prostheceraeus crozeri
TATGGCGGACAAAAATAAGTTGGTTATTCAGAAATATAATGACAAACTTACAGTTTATTTCTCTCCAACCTTGCGTCATTTTGTAAGACATTATACACCTATTATTGGAAGCGGTCTGGTGTATGCTTCTCATGAATATCACACTAAAGCTGATTCAGTTAATGATGAATGGTGGTCGGACATCTATGGCGATCGCATCAAGAAAATTTACCAGTCTTATGAAGAATCTAAAGTTGCTATCAATATAATGCCGCGTCTATATCATACAGTTGAAAGCTTCATTCATGTAGTAAATCCTTATATACAACAGAAGTTGAAGCATGTGATGAAAAGTAAATATGATGTAAAGACACACCACATTTCGTTTTCAATTGAAAATCAACGCGTTGTTCTGAAACTGGGTGATGACATTCAATGTCAATTGAGTAAAAATTTGAAAAAACTCTTTGGTTTTTCAATGCTACAAACAGTGTTTGCTGCTGCGCATACGATTGGTATAGAAACACCAATGACACTTGATAAACATGAACAGCAACTTTACATTCACAGTGATTTGATTCTACCTATTTCTGTTGGTGAGAAAAAAGAATACATTTTACGTGATTTCATTCATGATAAAGACGCTTCATATGGAATAGTCGAGAAGATGTTTGAATCTATTTTCTGACATCCCGTCGTCAAACAAACTATACCCTCTATTGCTATGAAAATTCCATGGTTTACAAATACATAAAAATAAACTCTAACTACAAAAAATAAAAAATAAAAAAAAAATAAAAACAAAAAAATAAAAAATAAAATATAAAAAAATAAATAAAAATAAAAAAAAAAAATAAATATAAAAAAAAAAAAAAAAAAAAGAAAAACAAAAAAGAAAATAAAAGAAAAAAAAAAAAAAAAAAAAAAAAAAAAAAATAAAAAAAAAATAAAATATAAAGTAAAAAGAATAGAAAATAAAAAAAAGGTAAAGATAAAAAGAAAATTGGCGTTATTTATTTTTCTAAATGAAAAAATTAAAAAGGAAAAAAAAATAAATATAAAATTAAATTAAAATAAATAAAAAAAAAAAAAAAAAAATCATAAACAAAAAATAATATAAAAAAAAAATAGAGAAATAATAAAAAAATAATAAAAAGAAAAAAAATAAATAAATAAATAAATAAAGTGAAAAAAAAAAAAAAAATATAATAAATAAAAAGATTAAATGAATAAAAAAAAAGAAAGAAAAGAAGAAAAAAAAAAAAAAAAAGAAAAGAAAAAAATAAATAAATAAATAATAATAAAAAGTTAAAAGAAAAAAAAAAAAAAAAAAAAAAAACAAATAAAAAAAAAAAGATAAAAAATAAAAGAAAAAAAAAATAGAAAAGAAAAAAAAAAAAACAAAATAAAAAAAAAAAGAAAAAAAAAAAAAAAAAGCAGAGAAAAGAAAAAAAAAAAAAAGAAAAAGATAAAAAAAAGAAAAAAAAAAAAAAAAAAAATTAAAAAATAAAAAGTGTAATTTGTTGATAAAAAAAATTTCACAAGATACAAATAAATAAAAATAAAAAGAAAAAAAAGTGAAAAAAAAAAAAAAAAAAGAAAAAAAAAAGAAGAAAAAAAGAAATAATTATCATATAAAAAATAATTTATAAGACAAATTAGAAAAATTTAGAAAAAACAGAAAAAAATAAAAAAAATAATAAAAAAATATAAGAAAAAAGAGAAAATAAGAAAATTAGAAAAAAAAAAATCATTAGTAAATTAGATAAAATAATGTAGTTAAATTTAATAAAAACAAAAAAAAAATAATAAAAATAAAAAGAAAAATAAAAGAAAAAAATAAAAAAAAAAAAAGACAAGAAAAATAAGAATATATAAAAAAAAAAAATATACGTGTATATGAAAAAAAAAAAAACAAATAAAAAAGAATTTAAAAAAAAAAAAATAAAAAAAATCAAGAAAAAGTATTAAAAAAAGAATAGAGAACAAAATAAAATCAAACACAAATGAGTAAGATAAGTAAATAAAAATATCTGGAAAAAAGAAATAAAAAAAAAAAAAAAAAGAATATCAAAAATTCAATGGGAAAAAAAAGAAAAAAAATCAAAAAAAGAACAAAAAAAAAAATAAAAAAAAAAAAAAAGTAAAAAAAAACATAAACTAAAATAATAAAAAATATCTGTAAAAAAGAAAAAAAAAACAAAAAATAAAAAGAAAATAAAAAAAATAAAAAAACAAAAATGAAAGGAAAAAAAAAAAAGAATAAATAAAAAAAAAAAGGGTCGGAAAATAACAAAATGAAAAAAAATATAATTACAAAAAAAAGAAAAAAAAAAAAAAAATAAAAAAAAAAAAAAAAAGAAAAAATAAGAAAAAAAAAAAAATAAAAAATCTTGGAAAAAAAAGAAAATAAAAAAAAGAAAACAAAAAAAAAAAAAAAAAAATATATAATAAAAAAAACATACCATGGAAAAAAAAAAAAAAAAAAAAGAAAAAAAAAAAAATAAAAATAAAAAAGCAA
>CAJQUW010008744.1:12500-51806 GCA_907163375.1 Prostheceraeus crozeri
ACCGTGAGGTAAGAACGACAATGGATGCGGTTCCGATCCAATACACACCAACACGAATCCTCAATCAACAAAGTAACAGATATCACTCACCCACAGCACAACCTTATCTTTAACAGTCTAGAGGAAGGAGAGGATGATGAAAATGATTCTGATGAAATCAAACAGCTGAAAATCTACTACATAAATATAAATGGCTTGAATCAGAGTAAAATTAATAATACTGACATGATCAAAGATATGGATGATGCTGACATCCTGTGTTTTGCTGAACGCATTTAAAGAATGAAGACCAGTTTCCTATGATTATAAATTACACAGGTTATTCACTCCATTGTAAAGAAATCTACCAATTTAGGAAGGAATATCAGAGGTATATCACTCTATGTAAAAGATGATATCCAGAATATACAGATAGAAAATATCGTCAATGAAAATGGGAGAATTCTTATCGCTAAAATAACAGTACATACATCATGCATCTATGCTATCATATGTTATAGAAGTAACAGAGAATCTAAATACAAAGATAAAGAATTCTATCAAATTATAAAAGACTACATAATCCAACATAATATGGAAAATATTATAATGATTGGAGATCTAAATGGAAGAATTGGAGTAGAAAATGATAATGAAAATCTTGGTCTTCCAATGAGGAAATCCGAAGATTCAACTGTAAATAGTTTATGGACAAGAATAATAACATTCTGTAATGAAACCAAATTAGTAATAGCTAATGGGAGATTCGAAAATGAAAATTCAGTAGGAAAATGCACATACCATTGCATTCTAAATAATGAAGTCAAAAAATCTATGATAGATTACTTTATCGTATCAGAATCAGTGTTGAAAACATTAAACGAATTTGATATTGGCAATCCAGTTTTGTATACTGACCATTCACATCTTAAAATAAAATTGAACATCACATCAAATAAAAGAATCATTTTAGAAAATGACAGGCCTCAAAATAAGAAAATCATGCCATATAAATGGACAGAAGAAAATGCCTCAACATTTGATAGCGATAAGTTTAGCCTAAAATGCTCTGCGTTGTCAAGAAAATTGACTACTTGTAATATGAATGCAAATGACATATATACTGAACTTCTTCAAATAAAGAACAACTCAATTCATTTTTCACGCCCCTAAGAAATCAAAATATTCAGAAAACACTTCAAAATTAAGAAGAATCTATAGAAAAGAGGTCGCATCATTCAAAAAAATAGATCAGATAACAATTTGAAAAAAATGATGTCATCAAGAAAACTACTGCAAAAGCAAATAAGGAAGGAAAAGCGAAAAATTAAATCCAAGAATTTTGATAGATTGATAATTGCGAAAAATAATAATGATCATAAAGAATATTGGAGAATACTAAATGGAAAGAAAAGGACCACTATTACTTCAAAATTGAAAGTGATGGATTTTAAAACTGAAATTATGAATTCTGAGTTATGTGAAAATGTTCAAGATTGTATCATTTCGGAGAAAAGTAGAGATTTGAACATGTCTACAGATTTTGCTGATATTCTTGACGCTGAAATAACAATGCGTGAATTACAATCGAATTTAAAAAATACTAAAATTTCAAAATCAAGTGGCCCTGATCAATTTGTGTCTGATATATTTAAGATTAATGAAAATGCATTACCCATATTGCAAATTTTGTATAATAAACTTCTGCTTGATAATCAGGAACCAATACCATTTTCTGAAAGTTGGATAGTACCAGTATACAAAAAAGGTGACAAAAATATGGTAAATAGCTATCGCCCTATAAATTTAAGCTCAAACATTGAAAAATTGTTAACCAAAATACTCAACAACAGACTGAGAAAATGGTTAAAAAAAATTGCATCATTCATCAATGCCAAACTGGTTTTATGAAAGGAAATTCTACAATGGATAATATATACATAGTAAAAGAATTAATGCAAATCTACAAAAATAATAAGCATCCACTATACATGTGTTTTATTGATTTATCAAAGGCCTTTGATACTATTCCAAAGAAACTTCTTTTTTACAAATTAAGTAATATGCTTCCCAATGGCAACTTTCTCCGCCTGCTGAGAAGACTGATAAGTGAGAAAAATTATAAAATTCTACATGACGGTAATGAATCTGATGTTTTTACTTTGAAAAATGGAATACCCCAAGACAGTTTGTCACCAACTCTGTTTTCAATATTTATAAATGACCTTGCAAAAGAACTTGACTTAAACATTGGTGATCGCAATGCAGTCAAACTTGGAGAAATTAAAATCCCTTGCTTAATTTATGCCGATGACATTCTTCTGATGAGCAATGATAGAAATAGTTTAGTTAATCAGATACAAAAGGTCATGATTTTTGTAAACAAAGTGGCTTTAAAATAAATTTCGAGAAAACAAAAATCATCGTTCAAAATACCAAACACGAGAATAATCATGTAGAACTTAATATGATAAATGAAGTAAAGCGAATTGAAATAGTTCGTGAATATAAATATTTAGGATTCTGGATAGCCAACAACACAAAGAAACATTTACTTTCTCTAACTAAGAACGGCAACAAATCGGCATACCTAACTACTAAAAAACTTAAAGAAATCGGATGCTCTAATGGAATTATTGTGAAAAATACCTTTGAAATGTTAACATTATCAAAAATGCAATATGGTGGAGAATTTTGCTATTATAATAAATTATCTGAGCTAAATAAAATACAGTTTCAATTCTACAAACGTTTCTATCATCTGCTGACTACGACTGCAAATTATTGTTTAATAGGTGAGTTCGGACTATTTCCTTTTGAATATTACTTCGATAAAGCTGCAATCAATCTATGGATTAGAATTGTCTTCAGCGAAAATACTAGCATAATGAAAGGTTGTTATGATCATATTTTATATAACCTAGACAATAGAAAATATTCATTCAACTGGTGCTGGAGAATGGAAAAACTTCTAAAACAACTTAATTTATCATATTTATGGCTGAATCAAAACAATTGGAAATAAGCAAACAAAAATGTAAAAACATAGTCAAAACAAGATTAATTGAACATTTCAGAGTCGTATGGATAAATGATACGAAGAAAAGTAGAACTGGGATTGACTATCTGGAACTATGCCAATTCGATTGCAGCCCAAAAACCTATTTGAACCTCAATGTAAGGCTAAAAATAATAATACCATTATTGAAATTAAGATGCGGAAACCATGATTTGGCAGTAAGAACCGGTAGCTATAGAAATCGATTAAGTTGTGAAGAAAGACTATGTAATTTATGCGATGATAGAACAATAGAAACTGTATTTCATTTCATTTGTGAATGTTCAGCATACAACAATATCAGGCTGCATTTCATACCCTTCTTTTCACGGATCTCGAAACAAGATTTCTATGCTATGTTACAAACTTTAGAAATGGGGAAAGTCATGCAACTGAGCAAATACATTAAGAAAGCGACTAACATCAGAACTGACAGATTGTAGCAATGACCAATGGCATCGTGATCTATGTTCAGACGCATTAAAGATTCATAAAATGCTACATCACATTCACTGCGAACTAGAAACACGAGCAAGAATCGAGAGGTCCGGAACGCATATCAAACTTGTGCAGCATTCTCATTAACCGATCCTATTGCAGGTAAGATAATTTGAAGGATAATTTACAGATACGTTTTGATAATTATTACGTTTTGCTTTTTCATGTGTTTTTGTTCTGGACCTCTCACATATTAGGACTTACTAATTAGACGAGAAGGGTGTCAAAGATTATTAATAAGTAAACATTTATTAATGCCGCTCATCAACATTGTGCATTTTGTCTTGAATGATTGCAAACCTAGTTATGTATGTCATTCCAATTGATGCAAAAATCGAAGATACCTAGCAACTTATATTCAGTATTAAATGAATTGTCCTCTCCTTCCAGACATAGTTATTCAACGTCTATCATTCTATCATTCTCACTTCAAATCATAATTTGTAAATATCTCACTTCTGATTTCATTGTCATTCTTGCAAATATGTCATTTTATGTACTCTATACTTATCATCGCATAACCTGTCATACTTTTGTTATAACCTGGTCAACGTGTTTTCATGCATTGGAAATATACGATTCTGATATTCTGATATTCTGATATCAATATATGGTTTGAGGAAGGCTATCTGTCTAAATTTAATAATGCGGTGAACTCTTTCTAAAATCATGCCCATTTCTAAATAAAATTTTAAGATGCTAAAGTGAACTAGATAGTTTTCCTTATCATATTGGGTTAGTAAAAGTTTGCGGCAAGGCTTAAAGTCGGGCTGACCGCATGATTCTAAATCTTTATGAAATTGTTTCATAAAGTCGGAAAACATATCTTTGGTCACTTCACCTGATTCGGGTGCGAGTGAAAAATCTACGGTTTTATGTTTAATATTATTTGGATAGATTAGATCTATCTCAAAATAATATCCCCAATCACCTTCATCTGGAATTGCTAGTATGTTAGAAGGGTTGGAGAGATGCTGAATTTCACTATCATCTAACCAGCTAAACTCAGAGTGAGGGAGTGGTTTGGATAGTGAACTACCATATAAATTATTTTGGTCATAATACTTAAGATGATTCTGATCATCGCCTACTAATTTTGATTTTAACCTATGTTTATTTACAAATGTGAGACCACCGCGAATTCCTCGCTCAAATAAATTATACATCTCTGGATCTTGTAAGAGATGAATGGTCTCACCAGTCATTTTAAAAGCAGACTTACAGGACATGGCTGGCAGACTGACAAAGTGGACGGGATCTAACTTATCTTCTTCTAATGCCACTCGTCGAAACTCCTGAAATACATCAGCCAGCAAAAATACATCTAACTTAAGATAGGCAATCATATATTCGCCAAATGTATGGCAGTCAAAATTTATCCATGCATCTTGTGCATGATCATAATCTTCGGTCTTACATTCTGTACCGCTCAAATCATTTTTAAATTTATCTATGGGTGGAAGAGAAGTCTCACCGAGTTTACTAATCGCATCAAAATATGCATATGGAAAGACTCCTTTCCGTGTGATGACTTCATCGGTTAGATTTGGATATTGTTTCTTAAGATTTTGTGTTAGTGGAAGAGACTTTAGATTTTGTACGAGAGAGGCCAGTGATGCAGTCATAAGTTGGTAGGAATCTAAAAATTTTATATCAAAATAGACCGTCTTATTTTCTTTAGTTTTATCAACAGGCACTTTTGCTGTCATGGCCATAAACTTCTCTCTCGTTTGTGCTATTACATCAATCTTCCACTCTTTCATTTGACCTAAACCTCCTTTTATCGTAGCCCTTGAAATTATGGAAAATGACGGGCAATGTACGCCATTTCATCCTAAGTGAAAAATTGCATTTTGAACATAGTGCGTTTCTAAATTTACCAGTGATGTGATAATGGTCGCGCACTTTCTTAATCTTATCATCATCAAATGTTTTACTACATTTGGGGCAAACGTTGCAACTATCAAATTTTGCTTGATCATCTGCTGTCATATGCAATGATCTGCGATAGAGTTCACCATCATACTTTTGTTGAAATTTTACAGCCTGTTCGAGGAATTGTAGGAATTGGTGAATACAATCCTCACCTTGCCAGACGTGCATTTTATTTTTTCTATTTTGGAAATGGTCATGCCATACTTCATAGCAGGAAATGGCTGCTGGCTTGTGGATGATATCATCGATATAGCATTCGATGTCAGCATAGATGACACGAAGAGGACTTAGTTCATCGCCATTCTCTCTATATGAAAACTCCTTATCTTTGGGCATGCGCTCCATTTGTAGTTTACCTCGCTTACACCATTCGTAATGAGTTTCAAATCTATTTTTACTCCTAAAGTTGCGAATGCATCTGTCACAGTAATAAATCTCTGATGAGCTAGAATTTCTTAAGTGGTGGTATAAGCGAGAAATTTTGGGAATACCGCAGCAGTGCCATTCCTCACTATCATCCTGTCTTACTAATAAAAGGTTGACAACGTGCTCATAACAACTCGAACGCGAGTTGTAGCGGACACCCTTCAATCCCTTTTCCCAAACATGGAGAACTATTTTGATGTTGTTCAATTTTTCAAATTTTTCTATATCTTTAATTTTCATATCTTCACTATTGCAGTCATCAAACTTTAATTCATTCTCCCACTGTTGATACTTACTCTTACGGTATCGGCTATTCTGTACATCATTATAGTGGAGAATGGAGAGGACGGCATACTTAAAACATTGCGATTCGCAATCTACAGAAATGACTGCTGTTTTATTTTTTAAACTTTTCGGAAGTTTAAAGGAGCCTCGTCCAGAGTAGTTCTCTAATAAAGTGATTTTAATCATGGCGGTCTCAATACCATCAAAAACGAGACCACTATCACGCTCGTTAAATTTATCTATATTTAATTTTAACCCTTGGATATGAAAATTTATCCAAGACTCACAGTCTACAACTTCGGTTGCAGGAGAGGAGGGTATGTGAAACTCCAACCTCTCTACTATTTGACCAGTATGGTGGTCGATTTTTACATATTTTATTTTGAGATAGATGAGTGCCTTCATTCTAAAATTGACTAAATTGTTGAAGAGCGCACCAATCAAAGATGAATTTTGATAAAAACCATTCTTCAAAGTCAGTAATGGTTTCTGAGGATTCCATCTGGTAGTTCCTCACTAAATTATTTATCGACACTTCAGAGAGTCGGATAGAGGAGGTGCTGTTAGTATAACTATCGTCACTGTGTGTATGTCGAAGTCTATGTGAAGATAGTTCAAAATGTGACTCAAAAGACTGAATGCATAAATCGCAAGAAAAGGAGACATCGTTAACAGAATCATCCCCACCTTCGGAGATTGATGCTGACTTAGGTCTACAAACACCTCGCTTGATGTGTCGGACGAGATCACGCTTCCTCGTGAAGATGTGCCCACAGTCAGCACATTCCCGATCGTTGCATTCCCGCGACAATGTTGACATGGACTCGCTCGAGATGGGACTGGTATCACCTGAAAGAGAAATCATTCTATCATCTCTGTTCAAGTCTCAGTGTATTGTTACAACCTACCTTGACTCAACAACTCTAAACTTTCCTCGAGAAGGGAGGGCGTTGGAGATGAAGTTGATGCCTGAAATTGAGGAAGATGCTATTAGCCACACGTTTGAGGGAGATGAGTGAAGAAATTTTCAACTTACCATTTGAACGAAATTATGTTTAAGGTTGATACTTCAACAAGATAGAGACTTCACTTAAATAATACGTCTAAAAATAAGATTTTACTAGAGAGCAGCTCACTTGTACGCCTCAAATAGAATTCGCTAGAGAACACTTTACTTACACGTCTCAAAGACAGGGTGAAATGATACGAATGTCACTTTACATATATACTTTCATATTCATCATTCATTGGCTGTTCATTCTGATTGGTTGCTTGTTGATACTAAAGAATTAGAAAACATTTCAAAGTTATTATTCACAGTCAACATGACAAGCCCTCCGACAACACCAAACACAAAATTCTCTTCTCCATGCTCAACACCAAAGGCGCTCGTTGCACCAAATGCTCCAACGAAGGGAAAGGTAGAGAAGGTGTACCAACTGGACAATATCAGAAAGTTGTCATTAGCAGCGGATGACGAAGAGGAGAGTGTATGTGAGAAGGAGTGTCCCGACTTAACAGGCGTGAGGTGGAAGTATCCCCAGTACGATACTGACGATGTGATGGAGATCACCAGCACCAAATTCCTCCACCAATTATGGGAGTGGTACACCCCTAACTCCCAGCCACGAACTATGGCGGAGTGGGAGTATATCGACAAAGTGAGGCTTGCAGTGGAAGAACGATTAAAGCAAGTGAACTGTTTTTGTTATCTATGTGAAGCCAGACTCTGGGACGATATTGACGATGAAGACCTTTTGAAATACATGCCATAATAAATTTTTATTTCATATTATCTTTGCTTTCATACTGACTTACTTGAATGGGGATTCAGTGGATGATTTAACCATGTATACTTTTTCATTTGGAAATAGTAGCACGCTTAGTCTAACTTGTAAATCTTATAACATTTCATATGGGCGATGATGGTAGATGAAATAGTGTTAAATAAAATTAAGATAGCTTACACTTCTGATACAGGGATACCAATCGACGGCGATCCATGTGTAAAGAGCTTGTTAGACTACGGAAGAGAGAAGTGTGTTATGTTGCGTGTGGCGCGTGAGTGTCCTCCCATTTCATTCCATTCATCAATTCGTCTCATTGATAGAGACAGGTAGAACTCATGGTTCTCATAACGTATGCAATGGAAAGTTTTAGGCAACCTTCGACAGTTGGCTAAATGTCGCCCTGGCGCGAATGCATACTACGTTGAGACAGAGGCAATCACTTGCAAACATGACGCAGAGAGGTTTAACAAGATTGACCATTGCCGAATGTCCCTTGCGGTATACATAGCTACGGGTTTCACCGCCGCCCTTTACAGGAACGCCCGTCGAAAGGAAGTATTACACCGAACTTCATTTGCAACGTTCAAGTTGACTGATAGCAGATTCAACTTAATGATAGTATTCGCCAGTCCGAAGACTGCCCAGGGCAAACCGCGTGGAGGTTCTATCATGTCTTGCCCCATGGTGGCCCTTAAGAGAGCCGGTGGTTCGTTCTCGGGAGTCGTCATCAGCAATCTTACTCCATACCGATTCTGCTGAGAGAGAGTCGAAACCGTTCAACCTCAGCAGTGTCGACTTCAATGCTAGTTGGTATGTGAGTGGAGGGTGGAATGTAGCGCCATTCCATTGGATTGGCAACACTTGCTGTCATCGCATTGCCAATCTGAGCAAGATTGTTGTGAACTCTGTCTTGCTCCTCTATTCTAGCAAATTCATTAAATAAATTTCGCGGTCTTAACTGCGGTCCGCGAGGAGAGTTGACTGCAGCGTTTGGTGTCTCCATGATTGAAATGAAATGAAATGAGAGGTAGTGGTTTATATATCCCTCTAATGTGATGTAACGTTCAAGTTGACTGATAGCAGATTCAACTTAATGATAGTATTCGCCAGTCTAAAGACTGCCCAGGGCAAACCGCGTGGAGGTTCTATCAAATCTTGCCCCATGGTGGCCCTTAAGAGAGCCGTTGGTTCGTTCACGTCGCATCTGAAAATAGAAAGAAAATAGATGAAATTATATTCAAGTGATAGAGATGATATTAACTTACCATAAGAGAAATTTAGCCGGTTCGTGACCCCTTCGATGGTGGTGGCTGAGGCAAGTACTTGGCCGGCAGTTTTCGCTTCCGGTGGCGCAATTCCTTTATTTCGCCATTATGCTTGATGGAGACATGGAGACAGCGCATCTCCGCCATTGCTCCCTCGTAGCATTCGAACGTGCTGTCGACATCCTCACTTTGCAGCAGAATATCATCAACAATCCTGCTGTTGATAATTGGTAGGTGGAGTGTTGTTCTTCTCTCCTTGTGCTGCTCGTTCTCAACCATTTTCATTTTTAGTTGCTCAATCTTGAGCTTAAGCACCCCTTCTTGTGATTTTAAATTTTTAATATTTGCTGCCTGCTCTTCAACTCGCTTTTCACTTTGCAGTGCCCTATCCCGAAAAGCCTCCAAATTTATGACCTGCGTTTTGAGGTTCTTGATTTCCTCGACTTGAGCTTTCAGGTTAAAATTTTCACCTCTCAAAGTCTCGCATTCGTTTCTAAAGCGACTCAGCTCATCTTTCAATTTATTGAGCGCAAACTCCTGGCTAACTTTGGCAGCCTGATCGTCCTTATTCCAGGCTAAAGTTTGGGCTTTAATCCCCTTCAATTTTTTCGGGGAAGATTGGCTGATTGGCTTCGCTATTCCTTTAACGGACACTACAACCTCCTCAGAGTCGGACTCGTCTATTATTGCATTCTGCAATTCTTCATTTCCTGTAGTCGGAACAGGTGGATCTATGATATCTGCAATTGCATTCTGCAGTTCTTGATCCAAATCGACCAATTCAAAATAGGGGGCTATGATCTTGCCTATGTCCGAAGTTGTATAATTTGAGAACATCACAACTGGACAGTTCTGATGCCTCTCATAAAATTGCTCGTGCTGCTTGCCTCTTGAAAACTTTTGGAAATGTGTACAGCCGGAAACAGCACCTTTCTCAACATGAATGAGAGGCGTGTTCTTATACTTATTCAAGTGGCGTTTAAACTCACCACCTCTCTTCACTTCACCACAAGAGCACTTTTTAAATAGAAATTTTGAGTTGCCTCCCATATTCTGTAGAAGGAAAGATAAAATAGAATTACTGACAAGTAACATTGACAATCATTTTAAAAATACAACTAATATGTCATTCAATACTTGAGGATAGACAAGCTAGGCTGATGAATCCGTTACAGGCATTACTCAGAGGGGATCTTATCCCGACTCCAAGGCCTCGGCCCTCAAATCCAACCTCCCGCGGACAGAGCGTGCGTCATATCACTGTGTTGGTATTCGGACCCCGATTTTGACATGAAAACCGGTGGAGTTATTTACATCAGGAAGCACGTCTCAAGCCGAAGCTCGCCTCTGACAACTTTATAAAGGTCTTTATTGAAATCAGAAGGTTTGAAAACCCCGAAAATCGCCAAAAATAGCGAATTTAAATTTTTCAATTTTTTAGCACTACTTATGAAATTTTATAAGTAGTCTATCACTTAGGGCAGGTCAATAGCGACCGAACCTTTTTTGAATCAAGTCAAACGGACTTGTAGAAGCAAAGTTACAAGCCTTTAAAGTTTTGGAGTCTTTTATGGCCTGGAGACGAAGGCCATCTCCTGGCGAACCTCTAAGTCTGACGCCTTAGCTGATATCAGCAATGAAATTTTCTAAGTCGGTTTCTTACAGAAACTCGGGATTTGGAATGTCCGAAGCTATCATCGGAGCTCAGAGAGACGACTTACCGTTGACAATCTCTCCTCTAAATGAAAAGTCTCCGTCGGTTCCAAGCTTATATAGTGTGTGGCGATCAGCTGATGACGTAATACCCATCATCAAAAAACTTAAAACGCTTCTATCATCGATTCTGGAGGTCCGATTGAGCTGGAAATATACCATTTCAATGTAGAATTTGACGCTGAATCCGAATCTGGCCTCCGTTTTCCCATCCGATGCTTCGTTTTGGCTCTACAGTAGGCAGCCATCGCAAAAATTCTAACTCGTTTTTTCGAAAATGTTGAAAATTTTTCTCTCCGATTGACTTGAAACTCTCCGATTGACTTGAAACTCACCATGCTGATAGAGAATTTGACGCTGATTCCAAATCTGAAATCCGTTTTCCAATCCGATGCTTCGTTTTGAAGCTACAGCCCAAAACGTCCCAAATTCTAACTCTGTCGTTTTTTCACCAATCTCCAAAATCTTAAATGGCGTCTCACATCTAAACGAAGACAGATATGAACAAGCCATTTCTTTCACTGAATTTGTCTCACTCTTACCTTTCAAACGAGCTATTGCACGACAAAATCCGTCCACTGGAAGCCAAAATCGAAGCTAGCTCTCCCGAGGGGGGGGGAGGTCAGCGAAAATTTTTTCTCTCCGATTGCTTTCAAATTCACCATACCGATGCAGAATTTCACGCTGAATCCGAATCTGGCCTCCGTTTTCCCATCCGATGCTTCGTTTGGGCGCTACAGCCCAAAACGTCCCAAATTCTAACTCTGTCGTTTTTCGAAAAATGTTGAAATTTTTTTCTCTCCGATTGACTTGAAACTCACCATGCTGATAGAGAATTTGACGCTGATTCCAAATCTGAAATCCGCTTTGCTCTCCGATGCTTCGTTTTGAAGCTACAGCCCAAAACGTCCCAAATTCTAACTCTGTCGTTTTTCGCCAATCTCCAAAATCTTAAATGGCGTCTCACATCTAAACGAAGACAGATATGAACAAGCCGTTTGTTTCAGTGAATTTGTCTCACTCTTAGCTTTCAAACGAGCTATTGCATGACAAAATCCATCCACTAGAAGCAAAATTGGAAGTTTGGCGGAGGGGGGGGGACGTCAGCGAAAATTTTTTCTCTCCGATTGCTTTCAAATTCACCATACCGATGCAGAATTTCACGCTGAATCCGAATCTGGCCTCCGTTTTCCCATCCGATGCTTCGTTTGGGCGCTACACACCAAAACGTCCCAAATTCTAACGCTGTCGTTTTTCGCCAATCTCCAAAATCTTAAATGGCGTCTCACATCTAAACGAAGACAGATATGAACAAGCCGTTTCTTTCAGTGAATTTGTCTCACTCTTAGCTTTCAAACGAGCTATGGAACGACTAAATCCGTCCACTAGAAGCAAAGTTGGAAGGTCGGTGCCGAGGGGGGGACGTCAGCGAAAATTTTTCTCTCCGATTGCTTTCAAATTCACCATACCGATGCAGAATTTCACGCTGAATCCGAATCTGGCCTCCGTTTTCACATCCGAGCACTCCTTCCACTCGAAACCGCCCATTTTACAACCCAACATTCAGCAGATTGCACGAAGAACATCACACACTATAGCCTCAAGACAAATCCTGGCGGTCGCCCAAGACCACCACGACACTCTGTCGTTCCAGAGGGGGGGAGTCAGACTCGAAGCACCACGGCGGCCGACCACGACACTCTGTCGTTCCAGAGGGGGGCGCGCCGGTCGGGTGTTCGCCGTTTGCTTACTACTCAGATAAACAAAATATATTTATTTCTATGCTTTTATCAGTTTCTTCATCATCTATTCTTCGCGCTCGAAACGGTAGGCCAATGTCTCACATCATATAACCTAATAAGGCTTACTGATATGATCTGAAAATTAATTTCTTCTTACAGTGGAGTTGTCTAAAAAATTGTGCGGTCATTTGACATAGCCTAGTACAGGGGTACGCAACCTCATACATTTTTCGGCCGCCATTTCGAAGGCCGAAAGAATCACGGCCGCACTTTATATGTGTGCAAACAACTATGTCAATACCCAATCCTTTATATATTCCCCCAACGAGCAAAATATCCATCTCAGATAAAACGGATAGTACAGAATTTATCCGTCAAACGGATGTCTATGAGGTATCTACACTTGAGTGACATCAAATGATACATTTTACGAAGTGATATCACAGAACGCACGCATCTCTCACCGGCTCAGGTGTCCTCTGCTGACAGCTTATTGTTTGCCATTTCCAATAGCAAGCGATATACAAATTATCCATTCGAGAAGGAGCAAGGTGTCTAATTATGTGATGTGTCGTTTCGATATTAAGGTTGCATATAACTCTTCCTTTCTAGGAAACCGTAGTGCGCGCAGATGAATCTAATTCTGTGGGATAAGCCCTAGATTGATAGAAGCTACAAATTCGATAATTTATTTATTTATTTTTTCTAACTGCAATGCTATTTGTATTTGAATTTCGTTACAGATTGCAATGTTGATGATGAAAAGTCATATTTCTGGTGCTGCAAATCCTTTCATTATTGTGTTGCAAAATCTGGGTACTAAATAGAGCATTAATGCGCAAGCAGTGACCACCAAGTGCAGGAATTCCTGCCAAAATTGTATTTCAAATGAAGATCATCATCCAAGAGGTCTTCAGAACAGTTTTTGCCAATTTTAAAACTTGAATTTCTAGACTGAAAGATTTGAGAATTTAGTTTCTCATCTGCAAAGGCTTCCTCGAAAATGTGGAAACATTGGATGCATATGTTATAAAACTTGGTCGCAACAATCCACCAGGATACACGATATCAACGTACGTGAAACAATAAGCTGTCAGCAGAGGACACCTGAGCCGGTGAGAGATACGTGCGTTCTGTGATATCACTTCGTAAAATGTATCATTTGATATCACTCAAGTGTAGGTACTTCATAGACATCCGTTTGACGGATAAATTCTGTACTATCCGTTTTATCTGAGATGGATATTTTGCTCGTTGGGCCACCACTCAAACTAGCTTTCACTGATGAATGACGCAGTGAAAATCGCATAAAGGCCTACTTCGTAAAGAAGGAGTTAGTAAGTGAATCCATATACGACCGACGGTCATTTTTGACCCGAAAAGATTTTAAACTTAAGGTGTCATTAGCACTTGAAGCACGTTCTTTCCAACCGAAGTAGAAAATACTATATTAACCGTCGTCCGGTGCATCTTGAAAAATAGATCCGTTGGTGCTTGGAGTGATTTTAGTCACCCCAAATGAATTTTCAAATATTAGATGTTTTTTGTTGTTCTAATCTTTTATTAAACGCAGTTTCTTATTATTTTGATAATCATAGCATCCCCTAAGCATATTACAAGCAAGATAATTTTTGTAAAAATCTGAGTAATATTTACATTCTATGACGCATCCAGATAAGTTGTAAATCTATGAATCAATTCCTGTAATTTGCACAAATTGTTTAGAAAAAGCAAATCGTTTAGTACATACTAGGACTGTATAACTACATCTTTCTATAAACACTACAGCCTATGTGCGGGCTTTATGAATACAATTCCAACATCAATCTACATGTAAGTCGTTTAATTGTACATATAGGCCTAAATGCAGTTGTCACAATTCACCTTGGTAACTTTTGATGAATGTTTTTGGCAAACATATTCAAAGCACAAATCACATTGCCGTGTTGTTTTGAAGTCTTTCTTTCTGTCACACAGGAAACAGCGTTTCTTTTTTTCTGTCTGACCGTGACGAATGTTGAGGCAGTTGATGCCCAATCAATTTTATAGCATTCAATATGCGAGTTGATAGATTTCTTGTTGACTGAAGTCCCATTTTGATAAAAGGATCCAACAATTCATATCCAACATCGAGAAGGAATTGTCGACGAAAACGTTTTATATGAGTGGTTGCAATGAACAATAAATTATACAACTGCCCGAGTAAAAAAAATATGCTATGCTTAATAGGTAGTTTAGTAAGCACCATACATAAACTGCCAAGTTTTATAATAACTGCCTAGTATGGCGCTGCGTAGGCTATCCATGTTTTGCTTAGTAAGCACCATACATAAACTGCCAAGTTTTATAATAATTGCCTAGTGTGGTGCTGCGTAGGCAACCAATGTTCTGCCTAGTAAGCACCATAGATAAACTGCCAAGTTTTATGATAATTGCCTAGTATGGTGCTGCGTAGGCTGTCAATGTTCTGCCTAACATAAACACTATAAATAAACTGCGAAATTTAATATTAATTGCTTAGAATGGGACTGTTAGACCCAGCAAGCTGTGTGTTAAATATGACAACATCATGAGATCCATGCGCTTCCCGCAGTTGCTTCGACGAAATTTACAAAACAATTAATAATGAAACTTTTCATGTATTAACATAGCAACAGCTAGGACTCATGCACAAGATACAAATGGATAGTGGAAGAAAATTATTCACATCAGATAAGAGCATGCATGCAGTTGTTCCAATTCTACGATGCGCTAAAATAAATAACTAGATAAAAGTAAACATTCATATAAAAGGTAAGAGAAACATACTTCCTTAATTTGAGGAAAGCCCGAAAGCGAGAGGTGTTGTCGACTTCCAATTTACATTGTTTTTGCGAGGCCTTTCGATTAGTCACTGCAAGAAGCTGTCTTCGGCTATCTTAGCCTCCTAGTGATTGAAAGGCCTCGCTAAAGAATAAAAATTAGAAGTCGAATGCATAGACTTTCCTCAAATTTGGATAAAAAATGTCTGGCCCTCTAAGTCTCTTCAGTGAAATACTTCCTTAAGTTTAAGAAAGCAGTTCCAAAGTCTTTTAAAGGACCCCAAGCTGCATTACTTATAGCAGTTTCGCCGTCATCGTGGACAGTCTAGCAAGGTTTTTGTCTGGTCTAACAAATGACTCAACGCATGTAGAGAACATATTTTCACAACTTCATCAAAATTCTGATCAAAAGTTTTTGAAAAATATATAACCATTTTCAATATTAATAATTACAATAATGTCTATCATCTCACATGAAAGCAAAATATCGACGGCACGACACAAATATAGGAAGATGGTGTCTGCCTCGATATATTTGTTTGAATAAAATTTGGATATGTAAAGACAAAGGAGAGAAGGTAGGGTACTGCAAAAGATTATGCTCTTACGTTTTTCATAAATATATTGGAATACACTTCTGGGCCGCCTTCAAAAAATAGTGGTGAACTTTGACAGATGATACAGTGAAGAGACCATGTCAACGGTTAAAAGCTTCTTATCGAACAATGTTTGCAACAATATTTTAGCAGTCCGCAAGTGCACATCGAGAGGCACTGATAGTGGAAGTCTCCTTATAGAAGGCAGAGGCCACATACCTTTAACACTGAACATTGTTTTGTCAGCACTTGGTTGTCGATGAGAATCTCCTCCCAAACGTAGCGGCTTTTCGATAAGAAATATCGTCTTGTGAAGATCAGTCGCATAAGCCTCGAGCCGAACATGGGGATATCCGCATCTAAAATTGAGATAAGCAACATCAACATAGGGTTACTACACGATAAAGCTTCATTTTTGCACAGGTACACCAAATTTGGAATTCACGAGAGAGCAGTTCACTTGTACGCCTCAAATATAGAATTCGCCAGAGAACACTTCACTTATACGTCTCAAAGACAGAGTGAAATGATACGAATGTCACTTTACATATATACTTTCATATTCATCATTCATTGGCTGTTCATTCTGATTGGTTGCTTGTTGATACTAAAGAATTAGAAAACATTTCAAAGTTATTATTCACAGTCAACATGACAAGCCCTCCGACAACACCAAACACAAAATTCTCTTCTCCATGCTCAACACCAAAGGCGCTCGTTGCACCAAACGCTCCAACGAAGGGAAAGGTAGAGAAGGTGTACCAACTGGACAATATCAGAAAGTTGTCATTAGCAGCGGATGACGAAGAGGAGAGTGTATGTGAGAAGGAGTGTCCCGACTTAACAGGCGTGAGGTGGAAGTATCTCCAGTACGATACTGACGATGTGATGGAGATCACCAGCACCAAATTCCTCCACCAATTATGGGAGTGGTACACCCCTAACTCCAGCCACGAACTATGGCGGAGTGGGAGTATATCGACAAAGTGAGGCTTGCAGTGGAAGAACGATTAAAGCAAGTGAACTGTTTTTGTTATCTATGTGAAGCCAGACTCTGGGACGATATTGACGATGAAGACCTTTTGAAATACATGCCATAATAAATTTTTATTTCATATTATCTTTGCTTTCATACTGACTTACTTGAATGGGGATTCAGTGGATGATTTAACCATGTATACTTTTTCATTTGGAAATAGTAGCACGCTTAGTCTAACTTGTAAATCTTATAACATTTCATATGGGCGATGATGGTAGATGAAATAGTGTTAAATAAAATTAAGATAGCTTACACTTCTGATACAGGGATAGCAATCGACGGCGATCAATGTGTAAAGAGCTTGTTAGACTACGGAAGAGAGAAGTGTGTTATGTTGCGTGTGGCGCGTGAGTGTCCTCCCATTTCATTCCATTCATCAATTCGTCTCATTGATAGAGACAGGTAGAACTCATGGTTCTCATAACGTATGCAATGGAAAGTTTTAGGCAACCTTCGACAGTTGGCTAAATGTCGCCCTGGCGCACATGCATACTACGTTGAGACAGAGGCAATCACTTGCAAACATGACGCAGAGAGGTTTAACAAGATTGACCATTGCCGAATGTCCCTTGCGGTATACATAGCTACGGGTTTCACCGCCGCCCTTTACAGGAACGCCCGTCGAAAGGAAGTATTACACCGAACTTCATTTGCAACGTTCAAGTTGACTGATAGCAGATTCAACTTAATGATAGTATTCGCCAGTCCGAAGACTGCCCAGGGCAAACCGCGTGGAGGTTCTATCATGTCTTGCCCCATGGTGGCCCTTAAGAGAGCCGGTGGTTCGTTCTCGGGAGTCGTCATCAGCAATCTTACTCCATACCGATTCTGCTGTGAGAGAGTCGAAACCGTTCAACCTCAGCAGTGTCGACTTCAATGCTAGTTGGTATGTGAGTGGAGGGTGGAATGTAGCGCCATTCCATTGGATTGGCAACACTTGCTGTCATCGCATTGCCAATCTGAGCAAGATTGTTGTGAACTCTGTCTTGCTCCTCTATTCTAGCAAATTCATTAAATAAATTTCGCGGTCTTAACTGCGGTCCGCGAGGAGAGTTGACTGCAGCGTTTGGTGTCTCCATGATTGAAATGAAATGAAATGAGAGGTAGTGGTTTATATATCCCTCTAATGTGATGTAACGTTCAAGTTGACTGATAGCAGATTCAACTTAATGATAGTATTCGCCAGTCTAAAGACTGCCCAGGGCAAACCGCGTGCAGGTTCTATCAAATCTTGCCCCATGGTGGCCCTTAAGAGAGCCGTTGGTTCGTTCACGTCGCATCTGAAAATAGAAAGAAAATAGATGAAATTATATTCAAGTGATAGAGATGATATTAACTTACCATAAGAGAAATTTAGCCGGTTCGTGACCCCTTCGATGGTGGTGGCTGAGGCAAGTACTTGGCCGGCAGTTTTCGCTTCCGGTGGCGCAATTCCTTTATTTCGCCATTATGCTTGATGGAGACATGGAGACAGCGCATCTCCGCCATTGCTCCCTCGTAGCATTCGAACGTGCTGTCAACATCCTCACTTTGCAGCAGAATATCATCAACAATCCTGCTGTTGATAATTGGTAGGTGGAGTGTTGTTCTTCTCTCCTTGTGCTGCTCGTTCTCAACCATTTTCATTTTTAGTTGCTCAATCTTGAGCTTAAGCACCCCTTCTTGTGATTTTAAATTTTTAATATTTGCTGCCTGCTCTTCAACTCGCTTTTCACTTTGCAGTGCCCTATCCCGAAAAGCCTCCAAATTTATGACCTGCGTTTTGAGGTTCTTGATTTCCTCGACTTGAGCTTTCAGGTTAAAATTTTCACCTCTCAAAGTCTCGCATTCGTTTCTAAAGCGACTCAGCTCATCTTTCAATTTATTGAGCGCAAACTCCTGGCTAACTTTGGCAGCCTGATCGTCCTTATTCCAGGCTAAAGTTTGGGCGTTAATCCCCTTCAATTTTTTCGGGGAAGATTGGCTGATTGGCTTCGCTATTCCTTTAACGGACACTACAACCTCCTCAGAGTCGGACTCGTCTATTATTGCATTCTGCAATTCTTCATTTCCTGTAGTCGGAACAGGAGGATCTATGATATCTGCAATTGCATTCTGCAGTTCTTGATCCAAATCGACCAATTCAAAATAGGGGGCTATGATCTTGCCTATGTCCGAAGTTGTATAATTTGAGAACATCACAACGGGACAGTTCTGATGCCTCTCATAAAATTGCTCGTGCTGCTTGCCTCTTGAAAACTTTTGGAAATGTGTACATCCGGAAACAGCACCTTTCTCAACATGAATGAGAGGCGTGTTCTTATACTTATTCAAGTGGCGTTTAAACTCACCACCTCTCTTCACTTCACCACAAGAGCACTTTTTAAATAGAAATTTTGAGTTGCCTCCCATATTCTGTAGAAGGAAAGATAAAATAGAATTACTGACAAGTAACATTGACAATCATTTTAAAAATACAACTAATATGTCATTCAATACTTGAGGATAGACAAGCTAGGCTGATGAATCCGTTACAGGCATTACTCAGAGGGGATCTTATCCCGACTCCAAGGCCTCGGCCCTCAAATCCAACCTCCCGCGGACAGAGCGTGCGTCATATCACTGTGTTGGTATTCGGACCCCGATTTTGACATGAAAACCGGTGGAGTTATTTACATCAGGAAGCACGTCTCAAGCCGAAGCTCGCCTCTGACAACTTTATAAAGGTCTTTATTGAAATCAGAAGGTTTGAAAACCCCGAAAATCGCCAAAAATAGCGAATTTAAATTTTTCAATTTTTTAGCACTACTTATGAAATTTTATAAGTAGTCTATCACTTAGGGCAGGTCAATAGCGACCGAACCTTTTTTGAATCAAGTCAAACGGACTTGTAGAAGCAAAGTTACAAGCCTTTAAAGTTTTGGAGTCTTTTATGGCCTGGAGACGAAGGCCATCTCCTGGCGAACCTCTAAGTCTGACGCCTTAGCTGATATCAGCAATGAAATTTTCTAAGTCGGTTTCTTACAGAAACTCGGGATTTGGAATGTCCGAAGCTATCATCGGAGCTCAGAGAGACGACTTACCGTTGACAATCTCTCCTCTAAATGAAAAGTCTCCGTCGGTTCCCAGCTTATATAGTGTGTGGCGATCAGCTGATGACGTAATACCCATCATCCAAAAACTTAAAACGCTTCTATCATCGATTCTGGAGGTCCGATTGAGCTGGAAATATACCATTTCAATGTAGAATTTGACGCTGAATCCGAATCTGGCCTCCGTTTTCCCATCCGATGCTTCGTTTTGGCTCTACAGTAGGCAGCCATCGCAAAAATTCTAACTCGTTTTTTCGAAAAATGTTGAAAATTTTTCTCTCCGATTGACTTGAAACTCACCATGCTGATAGAGAATTTGACGCTGATTCCAAATCTGAAATCCGTTTTCCAATCCGATGCTTCGTTTTGAAGCTACAGCCCAAAACGTCCCAAATTCCAACTCTGTCGTTTTTCGCCAATGTCCCAAAATCTTAAATGGCGTCTCACATCTAAACGAAGACAGATATGAACAAGCCATTTCTTTCACTGAATTTGTCTCACTCTTACCTTTCAAACGAGCTATTGCACGACAAAATCCGTCCACTGGAAGCCAAAATCGAAGCTAGCTCTCCCGAGGGGGGAGGTCAGCGAAAATTTTTCTCTCCGATTGCTTTCAAATTCACCATACAGATACAGAATTTCACGCTGAATCTGAATCTGGCCTCCGTTTTCCCATCCGATGCTTCGTTTGGGCGCTACAGCCCAAAACGTCCCAAATTCTAACTCTGTCGTTTTTCGAAAAATGTTGAAAATTTTTTCTCTCCGATTGACTAGAAACTCACCATGCTGATAGAGAATTTGACGCTGATTCCAAATCTGAAATCCGTTTTGCTCTCCGATGCTTCGTTTTGAAGCTACAGCCCAAAACGTCCCAAATTCTAACTCTGTCGTTTTTCGCCAATGTCCCAAAATCTTAAATGGCGTCTCACATCTAAACGAAGACAGATATGAACAAGCCTTTTCTTTCAGTGAATTTGTCTCACTCTTAGCTTTCAAACGAGCTATTGCACGACAAAATCCATCCACTAGAAGCAAAATTGGAAGTTTGGCGGAGGGGGGGGACGTCAGCGAAAATTTTTTCTCTCCGATTGCTTTCAAATTCACCATACCGATGCAGAATTTCACGCTGAATCCGAATCTGGCCTCCGTTTTCCTATCCGATGCTTCGTTTGGGCGCTACACACCAAAACGTCCCAAATTCTAACTCTGTCGTTTTTCGAAAAATGTTGAAAATTTTTTCTCTCCGATTGACTTGAAACTCACCATGCTGATAGAGAATTTGACGCTGATTCCAAATCTGAAATCCGTTTTGCTCTCCGATGCTTCGTTTTGAAGCTACAGCCCAAAACGTCCCAAATTCTAACTCTGTCGTTTTTCGCCAATGTCCCAAAATCTTAAATGGCGTCTCACATCTAAACGAAGACAGATATGAACAAGCCGATTCTTTCAGTGAATTTGTCTCACTCTTAGCTTTCAAACGAGCTATGGAACGACTAAATCCGTCCACTGGAAGCCAAAATCGAAGCGAGCTGTCCAGAGGGGGGGACGTCAGCGAAAATTTTTTCTCTCCGATTGCGTTCAAATTCACCATACCGATGCAGAATTTCACGCTGAATCCGAATCTGGCCTCCGTTTTCACATCCGAGCACTCCTTCCACTCGAAACCGCCCATTTTACAACCCAACATTCAGCAGATTGCACGAAGAACATCACACACTATAGCCTCAAGACAAATCCTGGCGGTCGCCCAAGACCACCACGACACTCTGTCGTTCCAGAGGGGGGGAGTCAGACTCGAAGCACCACGGCGGCCGACCACGACACTCTGTCGTTCCAGAGGGGGGGCGCGCCGGTCGGGTGTTCGCCGTTTGCTTACTACTCAGATAAACAAAATATATTTATTTCTATGCTTTTATCAGTTTCTTCATCATCTATTCTTCGCGCTCGAAACGGTAGGCCAATGTCTCACATCATATAACCTAATAAGGCTTACTGATATGATCTGAAAATTAATTTCTTCTTACAGTGGAGTTGTCTAAAAAATTGTGCGGTCATTTGACATAGCCTAGTACAGGGGTACGCAACCTCATACATTTTTCGGCCGCCATTTCGAAGGCCGAAAGAATCACGGCCGCACTTTATATGTGTGCAAACAACTATGTCAATACCCAATCCTTTATATATTCCCCCAACGAGCAAAATATCCATCTCAGATAAAACGGATAGTACAGAATTTATCCGTCAAACGGATGTCTATGAGGTATCTACACTTGAGTGACATCAAATGATACATTTTACGAAGTGATATCACAGAACGCACGCATCTCTCACCGGCTCAGGTGTCCTCTGCTGACAGCTTATTGTTTGCCATTTCCAATAGCAAGCGATATACAAATTATCCATTCGAGAAGGAGCAAGGTGTCTAATTATGTGATGTGTCGTTTCGATATTAAGGTTGCATATAACTCTTCCTTTCTAGGAAACCGTTTTAGTGCGCGCAGATGAATCTAATTCTGTGGGATAAGCCCTAGATTGATAGAAGCTACAAATTCGATAATTTATTTATTTATTTTTTCTAACTGCAATACTATTTGTATTTGAATTTCGTTACAGATTGCAATGTTGATGATGAAAAGTCATATTTCTGGTGCTGCAAATCCTTTCATTATTGTGTTGCAAAATCTGGGTACTAAATAGAGCATTAATGCGCAAGCAGTGACCACCAAGTGCAGGAATTCCTGCCAAAATTGTATTTCAAATGAAGATCATCATCCAAGAGGTCTTCAGAACAGTTTTTGCCAATTTTAAAACTTGAATTTCTAGACTGAAAGATTTGAGAATTTAGTTTCTCATCTGCAAAGGCTTCCTCGAAAATGTGGAAACATTGGATGCATATGTTATAAAACTTGGTCGCAACAATCCACCAGGATACACGATATCAACGTACGTGAAACAATAAGCTGTCAGCAGAGGACACCTGAGCCGGTGAGAGATACGTGCGTTCTGTGATATCACTTCGTAAAATGTATCATTTGATATCACTCAAGTGTAGGTACTTCATAGACATCCGTTTGACGGATAAATTCTGTACTATCCGTTTTATCTGAGATGGATATTTTGCTCGTTGGGCCACCACTCAAACTAGCTTTCACTGATGAATGACGCAGTGAAAATCGCATAAAGGCCTACTTCGTAAAGAAGGAGTTAGTAAGTGAATCCATATACGACCGACGGTCATTTTTGACCCGAAAAGATTTTAAACTTAAGGTGTCATTAGCACTTGAAGCACGTTCTTTCCAACCGAAGTAGAAAATACTATATTAACCGTCGTCCGGTGCATCTTGAAAAATAGATCCGTTGGTGCTTGGAGTGATTTTAGTCACCCCAAATGAATTTTCAAATATTAGATGTTTTTTGTTGTTCTAATCTTTTATTAAACGCAGTTTCTTATTATTTTGATAATCATAGCATCCCCTAAGCATATTACAAGCAAGATAATTTTTGTAAAAATCTGAGTAATATTTACATTCTATGACGCATCCAGATAAGTTGTAAATCTATGAATCAATTCCTGTAATTTGCACAAATTGTTTAGAAAAAGCAAATCGTTTAGTACATACTAGGACTGTATAACTACATCTTTCTATAAACACTACAGCCTATGTGCGGGCTTTATAAATACAATTCCAACATCAATCTACATGTAAGTCGTTTAATTGTACATATAGGCCTAAATGCAGTTGTCACAATTCACCTTGGTAACTTTTGATGAATGTTTTTGGCAAACATATTCAAAGCACAAATCACATTGCCGTGTTGTTTTGAAGTCTTTCTTTCTGTCACACAGGAAACAGCGTTTCTTTTTTTCTGTCTGACCGTGACGAATGTTGAGGCAGTTGATGCCCAATCAATTTTATAGCATTCAATATGCGAGTTGATAGATTTCTTGTTGACTGAAGTCGCATTTTGATAAAAGGATCCAACAATTCATATCCAACATCGAGAAGGAATTGTCGACGAAAACGTTTTATATGAGTGGTTGCAATGAACAATAAATTATACAACTAAAGCTACGTCCATCATATTAAAGAAGAATGTCAATGGCCAGCGACAGGACACTTTTCCACTTCGATACAGTCGTATCATATGATCCATGTTGTCTATTCCTCCCTTAGTATCATTGTAGAAATTGACTATTTCGGGGACGATAGTTGCCGATAATGCCGACGATAGTTGTTCTTTTTTCCATCAAACTATCAGCCAAAGGACTGCTTGTAAACCAATTGTCTGTAGCTACATTGTAACCTTTTTCTAAGAATGGTCTCATAAGTGTCATTGTCACTGCATGTGGAATAGAAACACCATGCTTTTCTTCTTCGGAGAGAGTCTTTTCACCAATATAAGGTAAGCCGTTCAACGCAAATCCCGTTGTCGATTCATTCAACCACATAATTTTCATACCGTAGCGACCTGGTTTATTAGCTATATAAATACGAAATCTCAAACGTCCGTGAAATTCGAGTAACTGTTCATCAACAGTTAGCTCAGACGCAGGATTATAAAACATGGTCAGACTACGTTTGAAGATTTCCCATATATCTCTGACTGGTTGCAGCGGGTCATCTTTATCACGCCTGGTGCGATCATCAAATCGAAGAAACCGTTTGATTTGTTTGAAGCACTGACATGACATGGTTGCTCTGAAAACAGGTAAACCATCTCGATCACTCCAAAGTGATTCCAAATCAACCTGGCGAGATCTTTAAACTCCGCATAATATATTCAGTCCAATGAAAGCGTTAAGTTCACTTCTTGTAACAGGATGCCATATCAATTTATTGGTATTATTGCGGTTGTGTGCTGCTACAACTCGCCTTGCTTCCAGATTGGTAAACCGAACAGTGTAATCTAGTATTTCATCAGTAAATAAAAGAAACGCAGAAGCTGGAGAATTTGGATTCACTCCAGGTTTGACACCTTGACGCGTAGCAAATACATTTCTCAAAGGAGCTCTACCAGGACGGTACCCTTCTGGCATAATAGTCCATTCACGCCCTGAGGGTGCTTGTAATTCATTTGGAGGGACTTGGGGTTCTTCATCAGAGCTCGAATCGGAGGAACTATCAAAGTTTATAAGGTAGTGGTCGTTGATATTGTCAATTTCATCTTCTATAATGTCTCGTAGTTCGATTATGTCGACCTTTTACCGCGTTTTCAATTTCTTGTTCTACGTCTTCTTCTAATAAATTAGCCAATTCTTCCTCTTCGTCCCCGAGTGACTCTATTGTATGGGATTCCCATACAAAATTTTCTATGGTATTTTTGGACCCTTTTTAATGGGACTGAAAGGGGATTTCTATGGGGTTCCCCTACGAATCCCATATGATTTTCTATGGGTTTTCTACGGGATCCCCTTAGAATCCCTTATGATATCCCACAGAAATCCCTTTCATTCTCACTGCAAAAAACCCTTTCAAACCCATGGAGAAATCCCTTATAGCATTCCCATAGTTATGTTATAGGAATTTCATAGGCAAATTAAAAAAGCCTTCGATTTCCTTGATAAAAGTAGTTACATTTGAGACTCCCCGAGCACGAAAATAATACGATAACTAAATTGAAGAAAAAGTTCAACATTTCCGCATGATATGTATTATGTGTATTCAGGACAAATTTTGTTTTTTCAGTAATTCCGCTTCAGTATGTAACTTCTTGCGCACAATTGACTCTGTTTCAGCTTTCACTTTGCCATACCGATCGGCACCGAAACCTGAAAATAATGAACCAAGAGATTGAATGAAATACATGGACTATCCACTATAGTATACGGTATGACATTTATATGACATAGCTACATAATTATCGTAATCTTCTGTGAACGGTCTTATTCAAGTGATTCGTTGAGACAGCTGTTGTTGTTGTTGATTTCGCATATCACCTAAAATCCTCTCCAGATATAGGGCCTATTGGATTTTCAGATTATACTACATGTATGTACATGTTCATGCACCACAGTGAAGTTGAAAATCGCTAATTACGTAGTACAAAGATTTCATCCGGTTATTTTGGAAAAAAATGAAATGACGAATTTTACAAGTAGGCCTAGTATGAAAAGAATGAATGCTTCAATGTAGAATGCATGTCGGTCTATCAATGCAATGTGAAATTGTATAAACACCAGCAAGAATAAATTAATGTATGACAACCAAAAAACTTCCCATTAAAGCGATTTAAAAAGCTTCTAATTTAATGCACAGTACTGCTGCTGTCCAAAGATAAAATAACATAACTGACATTTTGATGGTTGTCATTTGAAACAATCTTCTCTTTTTGTGTTGCATTTTGATTTTGTTTATGTCTGATACTCAAATATACGAGTACATTTGTTGCATTGAATACAGGTGCACAAATTGAACTTTTATCTGAAAGTGAGGTACAAAAACTGTAAATTACCAATAATATCAGTTATGTTATTTTACTTATGGATGTCAGACTGTACATGTAAGTATAATCAAAGCAATGTGTATTACGTAAATTACCGTTATGCATGTACTAAAAATACGGTATAAAAGGAAAATATATGCCGTATAATAAAAAATGCAAGTATACATGCATGACTGTGGCTTCACTAGATAGGAATAAGATAATATACTGTTATACGATGGCTATGCGTGGCAGCGCATAAGAATCACTCAGCTTCGCTTCGGGATCAGTAGATTCAATTTTCGTAGTCAAAATATTCATTGTCCACGCATACACATCGTACGGTGTAACAGTATTCTACCATGGTATCATCTAAGATAACTTTAGATATAATTAATGTATGAGTATGGCTTATAATCATTGTTTTCTATGTTATTCAGTAAACTGTAATTACCGGTATCCGTATGTAGGCCTAATGGATCGATTAAATGAGAACATTCATTGTGAGGCATTATAGTAAGATCAAATTGATCTCATAAAATTAATTTTTGATATTTGATCATTATACTGATTCGACAAAAGTGTTCAAGAGCACTCAGAACTTTAGACAGTTGTTTCTGGCACGGTATCCATTTTACGGTATACCTAACCTACATTGTTGAACAGCTCATCGAACTCACCGTTCCAATTTCAACATTACCCTCTTGAGGAGACATTCTTTGCCTTTTGATTCCAAAAGATCATCAGTGTTGGATGAAATGCTTGCAAGAGGATTGCGATTGGGAGTAGAAGACGTGGGATATCTGCTTGCCGATTCCTCCTCATCAGCAGTTTCCATCCTGAAATCCTGGAAACAATAAGACAATGAATTTACAGTTGCCTACATGTAGGCCAATGGCATTTTTCTATACGCTCGATATGCCTAACAGTTGTATACACGAATAATGATTTAACTAACACAATTTTTGAATGCAGTAATTTCATCATGTAACAATTTAATATGTGTGTAGAGTAACATTTACTGAACTTACAAGTGCAAAAGCCAAAATAAGTATCGAATAAAGCTTACTGTTCCAGGTTTAAAATCAATTGATTTTGCGACAGACACAATTTCTTCAAGCCTTTCGACTGTAGGATGCAGTCGATTAACATCTGTAAAAAATAGATTTGCGTGATTACATGTAGGCTTAGATTGTAGAGCAACAACAGGTAACCTATCAAATTATTTTCAAACATGTTAATTTCATACTATTTTCAAACAGCTCATCAGTGGGTGTACAGTATTGACCTAGTATATTTTCATAACAGGTCTGAAACTTTTTCGACGTGAAGCTTAGAAAAAAGAAAGTGCGTTATACAACATAACATACCGGTATGCAAAATGTTTACAATGTTACCGTAGTAATCTTACCTGTAATTGCATACAGCTTAGACTAGGAAAAATTAAGTATGTTCACAAATATCATTAAATATTTGCATGTTATTCAAAGATATCATACAATAGCGTCCTCATTTGAAGTATTGATTTCAATGTGTTTATATTCCGATTTCTAAGCGTCCAATCCTTACCAATAATTGCACGTATGCTCTGACAAGTAATGCACACTGCAGCAGTGTCAGTGCTACATAGATTTGCACTGATATAAATTTCTAAAAAATATTTAACAAAGAAATACATGGCTTGATATAGCATTCACTTTGCGATTATTGCACTCGAAATACATGCATACATTGTCTTATACATTATACAATATATTATATATAATATGTCTTATATATAAATTCCGTTCATAACACAGTTGAGCAGAATTATTATCAAACTGTATGCAAGTTGATAGTTACTCATTTAGCTAATTCTATCGACATTTCATGTTAAAGCTATTTAATGCTTCTATTCCTTCTGTGGAGTTCAGAATAAAATCAAAATCCATTGAAAAAATGAGCGTAGGATGTTACGCATACCTATTTTATTCTTGTGCTTTTTTATGCATAGTAAATTGAAAAATACATCCAAAAAGTTATCAAAAGATTAGTATTAAGGATTATAAGATTAGTATAAGATTAGTTTAAATGGTTAGGAAACAGAAATCTGTTGTCATCTTTCCCATAGAATATTTTTCATTGAGCATAACAACTAAAATTCTGACTTTCTGAAATATGCTGATTGCCTGATTTGAAAATGACATATGCGTGAGTCACGCATAATCGATAACAGGTCATCACATCGATTTAGAACGGTTACTGGACTAGAGGGAAATCAAAACTCAGAAATAGCATACCAAAGGAGATTAATTATCTTTTACAACGAAATTCTGTCGAAATACTTTACTGTCGCTGAAATCCAATAGCATGTAATTTTTTTTGAAACAAAAATGATTATTCATGATTGAATAGGCTGTAATCGTGATGTATTTTGAAATTACAACATGAATTTTGCAAGCCTGGAAATTATCTATCTATTAATGTGATATGTCTTGATTTATATAGACCCAGTACAGTATAGGTCGGTGTGAGTCTATGTGTCAGCATTGATAGTAACTTTAATTGGCGAAAACCTTTGCAGTTCATTGTATACTATTACCAATTCAGACAAGTATTTGATTATACCGATAAAAATTCGTACACCAAAATTCTAAAAGCCAATGCAAAATAGTGCGAAAATTTCCTACTTTGCTTATTTGTAGAATTGAATACTTATTATTATGCTACTCTGAATAATGTCTTACCGTAAATCCTTCCTTCACTTCTTCCAAGCTTCCATATTGCAAGAAAAGTGTCAATTTTAGAGACAATTTGATGTGATTTGTCAGACATCTTACAAGATTCAAATTTAAGTCATAGACATAGGAGAATGCATAGACGCCTAGATATTTATGCATATAGATATTATGCAAATATCTAGGCGTCCATGGAGAATGTAACTCCTTGACTGGATCCTTTTTTAAGTGCCAAAAGCTGTTATTCTAGTTCAACCGAGATATCTCACATATCAACAAACCTTGATATTTGAAAATGAATACATCGCCCGTAGTGAAGATATCATGATTATAAATTACACATTATTGGCAATCTATATATAACATGATCAAATCAATTTGAGTTTTAAGAGAATGTTTGAGGGTTTCTATGGGGCCAAACGTTCCCAATTATTTCTATACGGTCGGTTTACGATGTACATGTATGTAGAAAATTAAATATAATATTTACGATAATAGTCCATAAGTCGAATGCAAGAAATTACTACTGAGATCAAAGATGCGGAGAGTCGACGGTATTTAACGACGATATAAAGGATGCGAAGAAACAGATAAATCAGACCAGTTTCTCACCAGTAGCAAGTCACTAATCTGCTGATGAGGCTGATATTTAACCTTTCAAAATTATTCAAAATCAAAGTAGGCCTACAAAATCCTAGATTATTTACGCCTTGGGACTCTGGACAAATCGTCTGCGCGGAATAGCATTTTCACTTATAGGCTAAACATACAAAGCGCGTTACTGTGATGAGTCGGTAGAAATAATGTTTTTAAGGAACTCTTTGTACGAATGCGTTTCACTGATAGGAATAGATAACAAAATCTAAGCCTGATTATTGATTATCCGAAAAATTCATTTAATAAGTACACGGTGCGGTTTGCCAAATTTGCCATAACGATGATTACAAAGCAATCTCGAACATCCAATTATTGAAATTTTACTGAAACGTTTTTATTAATCTTAGACAGGGATAATATACGATTCAATCGTCAATCGTTGAGTATCAACACTCTATGTAAAATTGTTTAAAATACAGTTAAAGAAATAGTATTGCTATACGAAGGCAACTGACCTGCAAATTCACTTGAAGTCCTATGACTGAAAATCAAGCGAGAATCTATAAAATGTTACGGCCAAAATTACCTGGATAGTGCTTGGAACCGGAAGTGTGCAGTCGGACGAAAACATGTCACAAATCCAAAATGCGAAGTTATCCCTATCATTGACCTCTAAACGACATTGGCAATAACCTACAGACGAAGAAAGTTACGTAAACGCTACAATGATGGGTGAATCTGACTCAACAAATCAGAGGCTAGGAATAACTACACTGTATTCTAGACATGTGGATGAACAGAGGAGGTATGATAATTCTGAAATAAACGGCAGATGAAATAAAGAATGTAAGAGAGAGAAAATAAGACTTACTTTAAGGAATGGAAGTACAATCTTGAGCAAATTTTCTCAGCAAATTGAATAAAGAATGTAAGAGAGAGAAAAGAATTAAAATTGTAATTGTAGTCCTTAAGAGTACTAGTTAACGTCTACTCAGATCAGTGATAAACATGTTAAGTTAAGAAAGATTAAGATTGGCATACGAGGTCGTCAGCAAAAGGACCAGGATAAGATTCACGCTTTCGGCCTATACCTTTTGTAGCGTTCAGAGTCATCCTAACTGGGCCTCTGGCCAACAGTTAACTAAATTGTTATCAAAAAAGAAAACATTAAGCAAGAAGATAAATATTTACAGAATATCTGGTAAGAAGGAAAATTATATCAACCTAAAATTCAAATAAATTCAAATCAAAGATGCGAAAAATCAACCCAGTTTATGAAAAACAAGAGTTAATCAATTGACGAGCAGAAAGTAAACCAAATTTACTTAAAAGATGGTGGTGCTTGTGTAAAGCTTTCTCCGCGTTCAAGCGAAGTTCACTTTTATTATAACGTCTATTAACGAGCAAAGTGAACGTCTTTGACGTTTTCTCCTCAGTCTTTGAGTTGTGAGCAGATACGAGCGTACCTGAGTATCTGGCTGCAGAAAACTTTAATGTCTATATTGTGAGGCATGGTATTTTCCGGGAAAAAAGAAGAGTTACGTTAAAATCAAGATCGTCAATTTTGTGGTATACCGAAGTGGTTACACCAGAATCACACACGTTAATTTTAACGTCTAAGTAGTCAATAATTTTATTGTTATTACCACATCGGTTGGCTTCCAAGTCAATGAGGTAAATCTGGGGTATTAACTTATCGTAGAATTTGTAGTTAACTATACAAAAATCATCAATATACCTATAAGTATTCGAGAGGAGCCTTGCAAGTCCAATTTTATCACCGCGAATTAAATTAGTCATAAATTTGTACTCGCAGTGAAAAAAGAAGAGGTCCGCTAGAAGAGGGCCATGTCAATTGCCACCCATAGAGATTCCCTTATACAGTCTGAAGACAAATCCTCCAAAAGTGATATACGCCTCTTATGTAATAAACTTAATAGCAGCTTTGAACGAATCTTTCGTGAAAGTAATAACCACTATATCTATGTAATGTTTGAAAGAAAACTTTTTGTCGTAACCAATGCACATAAATTTCTTACTGAAAATTATGTCTAACAAAGCAAAAATATGATTGCTAGCTTCTATTTGCTTCAGATTAGTATGTAGTGTAGAAAAATCAAACACCTAAACATCAAAAATATTTTTATTTCCTATCTTTTTGAGGAATTCGATGCTTGAACGGACACTCCAAAAGCAATTAATTCCGCTATTATTGCGGATCGAGTCACAATAATTCTTAAAATGCTGACGGATAATCGCCAGTCCCTTGCTAATGACAACAGATGGCTGTTTCGTGCTACCCCCAGGAACCGGTTCAAGAAATTACAATGAAAAGATAAGGACAACAGACATTTTGGTCCTATAAACAAACTTGAAATACAATTTTTCTACATCATTCACTCTTTCACTGCACACTAACTCACCGTCTTCGAAGTTCACCAACAAATGAATGATGATGTCGATTGATTGTATTCAAAATACTAACGTTTTTCGATATCGACGTTCTTAAATAATAACGTCATAGATATCCGTCGTCTGGCGAAATCGAGGTCGGTTGAAGCCTTGTGAATGAATCATCGCGTCATCACTGACAATATATTAAAACGTGAGAAATCTACTTCTCTGAAGTTTGCTATTAGGATCCTGTTCTGGTCAATTATATTTCTCTGGTGTGTCCTATTGAGATCCTATCAAGAATAGAGCTATTACTGATGTCCCTACAAAACCTGCCGGGATTTTACTATAGGAAAAGGTGGGTTTCACAGGTTATGGTAGGAAACATATAGGATTCTTGCCAGATAAGTAGGATTCGAATCAATACATGTACCAAAGGATAGTAAATTACATAATTACATTTTAAAGTTATTCCAGCAAATCATTGCGGGATTAGTTTTCTAGGAAACCAAAACAAATCATTTGGTTTTCCAGACAACCAGTGAAAAACCAAAATTGTTACAGTAGGAATGATAATGGCCTATGTGAAGGTCCTAAAACAGCAGGCCCATAGATAATTGTCTGAAGTTTTCTGGTCCCCACAGGATAAAGTCTGTATGCCATCATTGAATCTTTTTCTACGTGTAGGTCTAGAGTCCATCGCGTCCATTTTCACAGTGCAGTCGATTATACACTGTATATGTGAGCGATTGGCCCACACTGTTAATGATCGAAATCGATGTATGTAATCAAAACCTTGCAAGTCATCCATAAAGATCTGTGAGACCGGTTTGATTTCGATTGATTAGCATTAATTTTGAATAATCCCTTTCATATTCTACATACGGAATCCTTTGATGAGAATCGTGGATTCTAGGGGATTCAGTTTTATGGGATTGCAAGGGATTCCATATAATCCCCAAGAAACCCATATGATCCTATTTGCATCGTGAATGGGATCATATGGGATCCCTTACAATCCCATATATTCCCTTAAAAACCCATAGAAAAGAGTCACTCGGGTCGTCGTGTATTTCTTCTTCCTCGGGTAGCATCATTCTAGTTGCCTGCAATGCAGCACGCCGCTTCGGTGGTCGAGACATGACGACAGAACAATGATTGTTGACTGTAGAACAAATACTATAACTTACTGTCGTCGCTGTTTAGCGGTCGATAAAACTGTAACCGACCATCAGCAATATGAGTCACTCTATCATTCAACCGATCTCATGATCGTGTGAAATCCATGGAGATAGATCTCAGTCGCACGTCGGCAAGAACTCTGATATCAATTTCTGTGGTGAAACCCGAAAACACAGCTCAATATTGGAAGCATCAACTGCGATAGCCTACTGCATGAGGAGATCTCTTGTTTTTTATTAGACATGAATGAAATTGAATCTGTATGAAAACTTCTGATGTCACATTCCTATACATTTTGATTTATCTGACTGCGATCTTATAGAATCGATGGCTTATTCGAGAATTCACATGTGCTTTGTTTTGGGTTCTGACTACAGATAGCTGGCCTACTCCACTATCAATGTAGGCCAATTTACATAGGTTTCTAAATTAAAACAACATGTCAGATCACTTAGATATGCCCTAGATCATGGTGCATGAAATCAACCAGCAACTGAAATTGTATTTTCCATAAAAAGATACAAGAATCAGCACCATCATTTGCTAGTTTTTTGGGGTGACTGAAGTCACCCCAAACACCTATCTATCTATAAAACAAGATAAATTCTGTTAGACTATGCGGACGTGAAAACAAGTAAAGACATAACAACTTGGATGGAAACGTAGTAAAGTCATGAAATTCTGAGGTATTTTATCCATGGCTATTACTTTTACAAACGTATCAATTTAGTTGGGGTGACTAAAATCACCCCAAACACCGGACGACGGTTAAGATACTATAATACGAGTAATTCATTAAGGAATCACGAGCCATACAAAATCCATTCATTCATTCATCACAGAGCTGTCTGTTCTGGGCATTCACTCGTAGGCCTGCACATTTCTAGAAACTCGTATATAAACCTGCCTACCTTGCGTTATTATTGAAGTTATAAAGTATCTTATTGTTACTAATCATACAGTTCTTCCGCAACCCAAAACGTGAACTTTAAATTTAATGATAAATGTGAAATAAAAACACAACTGAAATGTTAACATATTTTATTTATGAAAATGCACAAAATCTAAATAGGTAGAAATACAATATCTCGTAAAGAAATTACAATATCTTTCGATTCAATCCGCTGTTTCACACAAGCACATAGTGATCTAGTAGGCATCCTTATTCAGGTCATGGACTTGAAGCTAGCGCGTGCGAACAATGCGAGCAAACTACAATTGTTTCTTTTAGCTGATGACTCTAGCCATGAATGTAACTTCCCTAAAATGTTCTATTCATGAGTTATCGAACTGCTTGAACGCCTTCATCGCGCCTGCGGACGCGCATTTTTCCAAGCAGCATGGGCATAACCCGCTGGAAACGAAAACATGGGGACCATGTGGCCGCCATATGGGTATGTGGTATGGATCTGGACGAAATTTTCAAAGTATTATTTCTTTGATAAAGTCAAGCAGAAGTCATTCATCTAGAAGAAAATGTTGTATAAACAAGTCATGTGAACGTTTATGACCAGTTATTTGATGAAGAAGTAGCAGAACATCACATGTGCCTTGGTGCGTGGCTATCCCACATGGGTAGCATATGGTGTTTTCCAGATGTTACCCAGATAGTGAGAAATATCGATGGAAAGTCATTCATTGCATTAAACATTGCGAAGTACATGTTTGGTTCCTACAATTACACATGTTTTAGGCTTTGGGGCTGATATATTTTGTTATTTAATGAGTCCTCAACAAGGTGATGCATAATAATTGTGTAGTCATCTCCACCAAGTTAATAACATAATGGCGCATACTAGAGGATAATATTAAATTTAAGAGACATAGGAGAAAATGTTAGCGCTTTTTTGGGCAATTTCATGCATGAATAGCATTGAACACAGGCCAAAGAAAGTCACTAAGAGTTTTAGATTTTGACTTTTTGTGAGGTATTAAAATATGTGCATTTATATTATATGTCGTTTGATCTTTCGATAAACAGCCGTTACAAGTTGAAGTTGTCGGGTGTAGATAAAATCCGAACAACAAATCTATTCCGAACAATAAAAATCTCATTGAAAATGGAAAAATATTGAGCCGAACATTTCATATTTGAGTAGAAAATAGTTAGTTTTATCTGCTCGTGAACTTAAATCAGCAAGAAAGTCACAAAATCATATTCCAAACAAATCCGAACAAGTCCGAACACCTCCGAACAAGCCCGAACAACCAAAGGTTAAAATCCGAACATCTATAATACTACCGAACAAAGAGTATGCGGTTTCAAACGCAATAGGTTTACTATTCTACGCAATAATGACACATCGGCACTGCTTTCCTGCTATGTTTCCCCTCCGAACAACTAATATGACCTAAAGTAAAATCTAATTTGGCTCCGAAAATCTAATTCATCCGTGAAAAATGACTCCAACATTACTCTAGTCCACTCGATTGGCTCCGAACAACTCAAAGACGCAATCATTCCCCTCCGAACAACTCCTTCAACCCCGAAAAATGACCCGAACAACACTCAAGTCCACTCAATCGGCTCCGAACAACTCCTTCAACCCTGAAAAATGACCCGAACAACACTCCAGTCCACTCAATTGACTCCGAACAACTCCTTCAACCCTGAAAAATGACCCGAACAACACTCCAGTTCACTCAATTGGCTCCGAACAACTCCTTCAACCCTGAAAAGTGACCCGAACAACACTCTAGTCCACTCAATTGCCTCCGAACAACTCCAAGATGCAATCATTTCCCTCCGAACAACTCCTTCAACACTGAAAAATGACCCGAACAACACTCTAGTCCACTCAATTGGCTCCGAGCAACTCCTTCAGCCCTGAAAAATGACCCGAACAACACTGTAGTCCACATATTTGCCTCCGAACAACTCGAAGATGCAATCATTCCACTACGAACAACTCCTTCAACCCTGAAAAATGATCCGAACAACACTCTAGTCCACTCAATTGGCTCCGAACAACTCCTTCAACCCTGAAAAATGACCCGAACAACACTCCAGTCCACTCAATTGACTCCGAACAACTCCTTCAACCCTGAAAAATGACCCGAACAACACTCCAGTTCACTCAATTGGCTCCGAACAACTCCTTCAACCCTAAAAAGTGACCCGAACAACACTGTTGTCCACTCAATTGCCTCCGAACAACTCCAAGATGCAATCATTTCCCTCCGAACAACTCCTTCAACACTGAAAAATGACCCGAACAACACTCTAGTCCACTCAATTGGCTCCGAGCAACTCCTTCAATTCTGAAAAATGACCCGAACAACACTGTAGTCCACATATTTGCCTCCGAACAACTCGAAGATGCAATCATTCCCCTCCGAACAACTCCTTCAACCCCGAAAAATGACCCGAACAACACTCAAGTCCACTCAATCGGCTCCGAACAACTCCTTCAACCCTGAAAAGTGACCCGAACAAGACTCTAGTCCACTCAATTGGCTCCGAACAACTCCTTCAACCCTGAAAAATGACCCGAACAACACTCCAGTCCACTCAATTGACTCCGAACAACTCCTTCAACCCTGAAAAATGACCCGAACAACACTCCAGTTCACTCAATTGGCTCCGAACAACTCCTTCAACCCTAAAAAGTGACCCGAACAACACTGTAGTCCACTCAATTGCCTCCGAACAACTCCAAGATGCAATCATTTCCCTCCGAACAACTCCTTCAACACTGAAAAATGACCCGAACAACACTCTAGTCCACTCAATTGGCTCCGAGCAACTCCTTCAGCCCTGAAAAATGACCCGAACAACACTGTAGTCCACATATTTGCCTCCGAACAACTCGAAGATGCAATCATTCCACTACGAACAACTCCTTCAACCCTGAAAAATGATCCGAACAACACTCTAGTCCACTCAATTGGCTCCGAACAACTCCTTCAACCCTGAAAAATGACCCGAACAACACTCCAGTCCACTCAATTGACTCCGAACAACTCCTTCAACCCTGAAAAATGACCCGAACAACACTCCAGTTCACTCAATTGGCTCCGAACAACTCCTTCAACCCTAAAAAGTGACCCGAACAACACTGTTGTCCACTCAATTGCCTCCGAACAACTCCAAGATGCAATCATTTCCCTCCGAACAACTCCTTCAACACTGAAAAATGACCCGAACAACACTCTAGTCCACTCAATTGGCTCCGAGCAACTCCTTCAATTCTGAAAAATGACCCGAACAACACTGTAGTCCACATATTTGCCTCCGAACAACTCGAAGATGCAATCATTCCCCTCCGAACAACTCCTTCAACCCCGAAAAATGACCCGAACAACACTCAAGTCCACTCAATCGGCTCCGAACAACTCCTTCAACCCTGAAAAGTGACCCGAACAAGACTCTAGTCCACTCAATTGGCTCCGAACAACTCCTTCAACCCTGAAAAATGACCCGAACAACACTCCAGTCCACTCAATTGACTCCGAACAACTCCTTCAACCCTGAAAAATGACCCGAACAACACTCCAGTTCACTCAATTGGCTCCGAACAACTCCTTCAACCCTAAAAAGTGACCCGAACAACACTGTAGTCCACTCAATTGCCTCCGAACAACTCCAAGATGCAATCATTTCCCTCCGAACAACTCCTTCAACACTGAAAAATGACCCGAACAACACTCTAGTCCACTCAATTGGCTCCGAACAACTCCTTCAATTCTGAAAAATGACCCGAACAACACTGTAGTCCACATATTTGCCTCCGAACAACTCGAAGATGCAATCATTCCCCTCCGAACAACTCCTTCAACCCCGAAAAATGACCCGAACAACACTCTAGTCCACTCAATTGGCTCCGAACAACTCCTTCAACCCTGAAAAATGACCCGAACAACACTGTAGTCCACATATTTGCCTCCGAACAACTCGAAGATGCAATCATTCCCCTCCGAACAACTCCTTCAACCCTGAAAAATGATCCGAACAACACTCTAGTCCACTCAATTGGCTCCGAACAACTCCTTCAACCCTGAAAAGTGACCAAACAACACTCTAGTCCACTCAATTGCCTCCGAACAACTCCAAGATGCAAACATTTCCCTCCGAACAACTCCTTCAACACTGAAAAATGACCCGAACAACACTCTAGTCCACTCAATTGGCTCCGAGCAACTCCTTCAACCCTGAAAAATGACCCGAACAACACTGTAGTCCACATATTTGCCTCCGAACAACTCGAAGATGCAATCATTCCCCTCCGAACAACTCCTTCAACCCTGAAAAATGATCCGAACAACACTCTAGTCCACTCAATAGGCTCCGAACAACTCCTTCAACCCTGAAAAATGACCCGAACAACACTCCAGTTCACTCAATTGGCTCCGAACAACTCCTTCAACCCTGAAAAGTGACCCGAACAACACTCTAGTCCACTCAATTGCCTCCGAACAACTCGAAGATGCAATTATTCCCCTGCGAACAACTCCTTCAACACTGAAAAGTGACCCGAACAAGACTCTAGTCCACTCAATTGGCTCCGAACAACTCGAAGATGCAATCATTCCCCTCCGAACAACTCCTTCAACACTGAAAAATGACCCGAACAACACTCTAGTCCACTCAATTGGCTCCGAGCAACTCCTTCAACCCTGAAAAATGACCCGAACAACACTGTAGTCCACATATTTGCCTCCGAACAACTCGAAGATGCAATCATTCCCCTCCGAACAACTCCTTCAACCCTGAAAAATGATCCGAACAACACTCTAGTCCACTCAATTGGCTCCGAACAACTCCTTCAACCCTGAAAAATGACCCGAACAACACT